>VZQC01006876.1:940678-983675 GCA_009823505.1 Rhizomys pruinosus
CATACAATCAAGAAGAAAGGAAAGGAAAAAAGCCTCAGAAGTAGAATGGAGAAGCAAAAAAGAAATATCAGATCTGAAGATAACACAGAGCAATTAAATAGCTCAAATAAAGACTACGAAAAATTTAAATAACAAAACGTGGAACAACCAGGAAATATGGGACACTATGAAAAGGTCAAACGTCCGTATCATAGGAATTAGAAAAGGAGAAGAATCTCAAGAGAATAGTATTGATCAGATCTTCAACAGAATATAGATGAAAACTCCCCAAACTAAAAATAGACAAAACCCATACAAATACAAGAAGCACAAGGACCCCAACAGACAAGATTAGAAAAAAACACCCACGCATATATAAGTTAAAATGCTAGATGCCCAAACAAAGACAAAATTCTGAGGGCTACAAAGAAAAACAGTCACATACAAAGGAGAACCCATCAGAATTACAACTGACTTCTCGGCCTCAAACCATGAAAGCAAGAAGAACATGGAGGAAGCACTCCCAGTGTTAAGGGACTACGGATCCAACCCAGAATACTTTACCCAGCAAAAATGTCGACTATACTTGAAGGAGAGAGAAAAATCTTCCATACATAAACAGAGCATAGGAAACATGTCTGAAAAACCAACTCTTCATAAAATACTTGAAGCATCAAAGGGACAAAGAAGGAGCAAACAATCCTCAAACACCTAGAAAAGAAACTAATAAAACATAACCATAGGAAAATCAGAGGCTAGAGCCCACATGGATAATAAAAAGAAAGGACAGCAACATCCATCTTTCAATTAATACCTTAAATTAATGGGCTAAAACTCCCAATCAAAAGGCATAGACTGGAGAATGATTGGAACAAAACCCATCTATATGTGTCTACAAGGAAACCCATTCTCAATTTCAAGGATAGGCACCAACTTAAGGTGAAGGGATGGAAGAAAAGTATCCAAGCAAATGGTACCAAAAAGAAGAGGGGTGCTTATTCTAATCAGAAAAATAGATTTTAAAGCAAAAGAAATCAAGAGACAAAGAGGGCCATACATCTTTATTAAAGAACAATTGGCGATGAAGATTTCACAATCATAAATTTATATACACCAAACACCGGTGCACCATAACTTTATAAAGACAATTCTTCAGGATCTCAAGGCACAGATTCACCCCAGCACACTAATACGAGGGGACTTCAATACCCCACTAAGTTCTTGACAGATCACAGGACAAAGGATAAACAGAGAGACATCTGAACTAAAACAAAATACCCAAATGGACCTCACAGACATCTATCAAATTCACCCAAACACCAGAGAATACACTTTCTACTCAGCACCTCATGGGACATTCTCCAAAATAGACCATATCTGGGACACAGGGAAAACCTCAACAAATATAAAAAGATTGAAATAATCTCATGCATTCTATCAGACCACAGTGCAATAAAAACTCAATATCAACACCACAAAAACCTACTCTAAGGAAACTGATGGAGACATAAACAACACTCTCCTGAATAATGAGTGGGTCAAGGAAGAAATAAAGAAAAGAATAAAAACATTCCTGGAACTGAATGACAATGATAAAACAACACACAAAATCTATGGGACACTTTAAAGCAGTCCTAAGAGGGAAGTTTTAGCTCTAAGTGCCTACATTAAAAAACAGAAAAGAACACAAGTGAATGACCTAACACTGCAGCTAAAAAATACTCGAGAAACAACAACAATGAACCTCAAACAGAGAAGACAAGAAGAAATAACCAAAAATCAGAGCAGAGATCAATGAAATAGAAACAAAGAAAAACCATAAAAAAATCAGTGAATCCAAAAGCTGGTTCTTTGAGAAATAAACAAGATAACAGACCCTTACCCAGTTAACCAAAAGAAAGATCGGGAGAACAACTCCCAATCAATAGAATCTGTGATGAAAGGGGAACATCACAACAGCTACTGAAAAGATCCACAATATCATATGGGAACTACTTCAAAAAACCTTATCTCTACTAAGTTGATAAATGAAGAAAGAATGGCTATGAAATCTGAAATCCTGGGAATCACCAAAGCTCAACCAGAAGAGATTGACAGCCTAAAAAGACCAATAATAGTACAGGAAGAAAATCGGAAGATGTGATAAGTAGCCTCCCAACCAAAAAAAGCCCAGGCCCGAATGGTTTCACGGCAGAATTAATAAAATATTTCGAATTAAGACTTACAACCATTCTACTCAAACTTGATTGAGAAGGGATTACCAAAATGGAGGACCTTCTCCCAGAAATCCTTGCTATGAGGCCAGCATACGGCGTACTACCAAAACCAGGGAAGATACAACCAAAAGGCAGAACTATGGACCCATCTCCCACATGAACACAGATGCCAAAATTCTAAACAGGATTCGGGAAAATGGCATACAGGCCAGCATCAGGAATCATCTATCATGACCAATTTGGATTTATTCCAGAGATGCGGGATGGTTCAACATACGAATCAAATAAACATCATCAAACATATCGAATGGACTGAAAGGACAAAAACCACACCATCATCTCAATTGATTGGAGAAAGTCCTTGACAAAAATTCAGGCACCTTTCATGTAAAATCTGAGCAGGGAATTGGATTGTAGTCATCATTCCTCAATGTAATTCAAGCCATATACAGGAAAACCCACAGCCAAATATCATCCTAAATGGGGAAAGTAAAGAAGCATGTCCTGAAGGGTAGGAACTCGGCAGGCTGCCCCCTGTCACCACTCCTCTCAATATAGTTCTGAAACCCTTGCTAGGGCAATAAGGCAAGAAAAGGAAAATTAAAGGTCTCTAATCAGAAAAGAGGAAAAGTCAAGCTATCCCTTTTTGCTGATTATGATTGTTTACCTAAGGGTAGTAAGAATCCACCAGAAACTCCAGAAATGATTAAGAGCTTTTGTAAAGTTGCAGGATACAAAAAAAATCTAGAAAATTCAGTAGCCTTTCTTTACACCAACAACAAGCAACTGAAGACAGACTACTAAGGAGATCTTCCCACTCCAATAGCCTCAAAAAACAATAAAATACCTAGGAACAAACCTAGACAAAGACACCAGGATCTCTACAACAAAAAAGTTAAACCCCTTGAAAAGGAAATTGAGGAAGACATCAAAAAATGGACAAACCATGCTCGTGGATGGGGAAAATAAATATAGTAGAAAATGTCCATTCTACCCAACTTAGTTGACAGCATTTATGTGATCCCAATCGAATCCCCAAGAGTTTCTTACATGCTTGGAGGAAAAAAAAAGTCCTCAATTTTCATTTGGAAAAACAAAAGGACCGCCGAATAGCCAAGCAACCCTGATTGAAAAGAACAATACAGGGGATCGCGTATTACCAACATCCAAACTATTACTACAGGGCTATAGTCATAAAAACGCCCTGGTACTGGCACACCAAAAACCAGACCAGTTGACCAATGGAATAAAACTGAGGATCCAAACCTAAACACATCCAATTTCAGCCACCTCATGATTGACAAGGGGGCCAAGAAACACAATGGAGGAAAGGACAGCATCTTCGCAAGTGGGTTGGCAAAAACTGGATCATCACTTGCAGAAGAGTGAAATTACACCCCTACCTCTTACCTTTGTTACTAAGGTTCAATTTCCAGGATGGGGACCAAAGACCTCACGTGAAACCCCAAACTCTGGAGGGATAGAAGAGAGAACCTTGGCAGCAGACTACGAGACATAGGGGTAGGAAAAAAACTTTCCCCTAAACAGGAAGGAGAGCACAGAAGAGAGTGAGAGAGTGTGAGAATGGGGACCCTTGCATTAAGACTCAAAAGCGTTCGGTGGTACATGAGGAGGAAGGGCATAAAGGGAGTGATGGGAAGACCCCACAGAGTGGAGGAACCTTTCACAGCAATACATCTGACAAAGCCATTAATTTCGCAAGTATACAAGCTAACTCAAAAACAAAGAAGAAAGAAAACAAAATGACAACAAAAAAAAAAAAAAAAAAAAAAAAAAAAAAAAACTTCACAGAGGAGGAATTAGAGATGGACTGAGAGAAAAGAAACATCTTAAGCAACTGTTCAACATCTCTGATAATTAGGCAAATGCAAAATAAAACCACTTTGAGAATTTACCTACATCCAATAACTGGCTTATGGATCAGGAACACGAATTGATACCAAATGCTGGAGAGAGGTTGCGGGGAAAGAGGGAACACTCATCCATGCTGGTGGAATGTAAACTTGCTACAGCCAATTATGGACAGCAGTGTGGAGAACCTTAAAAGACTCCAAAATGAGCCTTTACCACCTGACCCAGTCAAAACACTCCCCCCTGCGGTATAACCCACGAAGGACCACAACTATACTGCAAAGATTCTAATGGACAGCTATGTTTGATATGCAGCTTGTTCACAATAGCAAAAAGCTGGACCCAGCCCAGGTACCCCTCAAATGACGAGTGGACAGACAAAATCTGGTACATGTACACAACGGAATTCTATTTGACTGTAAAAAAAAAAAAAAAAAAAAAAAAAAAACATCATGAACTTTGAAGGTAATTGGATGGAACTGGAAGACTTTTAGTTAAAGGAAAGTAACACAGTCCAGAAAAACAAATTTATTTTGTCCCTATATGGGATGCGTTAGTAACAACAACCCAATATTAATTTTTGAGAGGGTAATCATTATTAAAAGAACAAGAACATAAGACTGCATCAGAAATGGACTGAAAAGGTGAATTGGGTGGTGGGGTGGGGGAGAGGGACACGGAGGTATATTCGATCAAGGCATACTTAATTGACGTGAGTTCAGCAAGTACTCATTTTCGCCTAGACACTGTCTAAAGATACATGTGTTTTAGGACTTAGTAAAAGTAAATATGGTATATTAAACAACATTGGTTTACAAGCTCTAATAAAAACGGTAATGCATTTGAGTTAAATGGAGATATAATCGCTGTTGTCCACATTTGTTTTACACAAAGATCTGATAGCAATCACTTTGGGATTGGCACATACAAATTGTTCTCTATAATTTTTCTGTTGTTACAGTATCACCTTGTAGATTACTCTTTAAGATGATTTTAATGCAAAAATTAAGTTTGCTTCCCAAGTTAATCATTTATAGACACCCAAAACAACATGGATAAATTGAATGAAATATGTGCCTTGATTCCACGCTATAGTTATGTATAGTACAATTGTCTTCTGGAGACGCATGGGGTAAAAAAAAGGGGGGGATACAGACAGACATGAAACGTTTTAGTCAAAAACCTTGCAATTCAAATTTAAAACTAACTACAGGAAAAAGATTGTATTGTTCCAACAGGACAAAATGTCACCAACTAACGGCTGAGAAAGAAAAGATACAGCTTTTGCATTGAGTAGGATGTACAAAAAAGTGGCAACTGAAGGTTGATTCAGTCTGAACATTGGAAAGGAAGAAAAGCGTGTCTTCAGATTGCCATAAACATCGAAACCTTCTGTGGATCCTACATGTAACAACTATTTATAAGAGTACTAATGAAACTAGTATACCTTCTTAGGTTGTGCAGCAAAGGTTTTTAATATGAGGGACTTTCTTACTTCCCCCCACATAGAACAAGAGAAATATGACGATGATGAAGTCATTCCCCAACTGCAAATTACAGCCAACTGTTGGAATAGAGGTATCTCTGTATAAAAACGGTAAAAAAGCTTTCTTTAATTGACTAATAGACATAAAGACTGTTGAAAAAGGATCTATACTCTGTTCAGAACCAAATAATACTAAAGTCTTGGGCTATGCACTTAGGCAAAGTTTATTAATGCAGGAGCTCTGACTACAGCAATGGATTGGCTTCTACCCAGCGGGATGTTGGCCAGGGATCCAAGTCCCCACGAAAGGTAAGGGCTCTTTGCCTCTAGGTTGGGATACCTTCAGGAGAGAGGCGATAAGACCCTGCCAGAGGAACCAGAAGCTAACATGGGAGGATGTATTGAGACTGCACAGCAAGTGTACAGATGGCTCTGGAATGCCAGAGAGTGTTACCAAAGGCCACTAAACCAATAAAGCAAATACGGTCTCCCTGAGTCAAGCCAAGACTCCACCGTCAGCACCACATACACCTCACCCTGGCCTGGAAATACTGTGCCGCAGACGGGCAGCAACTGTGCACTGTAATTCCCAAATCATAGTTGGTCTGATTGGCTCTTTCCTTGAGGAAATAACTATGGCTGAGAAACACCTTACATCCTCTCTACATTTTAGGAGATGTTATAAGCCCACAGTAAGACCCTGTCACATTTATCAGGGGGTAAAAATTAATTCATGGATTAACATATCATCCAAACATAGTGTCTATGCCAAAGTAACCAACCATAACTATTTGTGCTCTTTAAATACCTATATTTATCTTAACGATTTTGTTTGTGCTCATTAGTAGGATTAAAAGGTTACTCCTGAACAAACTGTCAGCCTATGAAAGGAAACAGCCAGAATTGACCCAGAGTAGAATCCAAGTGCAACAGCTCCGGAGAAAGTAGACATTTTGCTTCTCGTCCACCTGTTGCCCCTTTTCTAAGCCTAGGGAACAATCTGCGGTAGAGGGGGCGTGTAAGAATTAAAGGGCTGCGATTGGGGGAATGGTGAAACACAGCGTTGTAGTCTGGACACCATTTGATCAACTTGATTGATTAAACAACATGTCACCCCCCAACTGGATGGTGGGACTGTAGGTGGGCACCACAACAGTCTGTTATTAGGAATTTTGTTTGCACACAAGATGCTTAATACTCATGATTATCCTTTATAGACTAAAATGAAAAAAAAAAAAAAAAAAAAACCATGAAAAGTGCAGGGACAGTCGGTATGGCAAGAGAATATACATGATCTGGGCATTGGACTTGATTAGTCGCGAATCTGTGGGGAAAGTTTTATTTATTTCTGTATGTGTACGAATGTATTGTCTGCATGCAAGTCTGTGCACCCGTGTCGTGCAATGCCACGGAGGTCAGAAGTGGGTGTCGGATTCCCCTGGAGCTGGAGTTCTCCTGGAGTTGGAGTTTCAGACGGTTCTCAGCCGCCATGTGGGTGCTGGGGATCGAACCCGGGTCCTCTGCAAGAGCGGTCGGCGCTCTTAACCGCTAGGCCATCTCTCCAGCCCCCCCAGTGCCGGTTTTTGTAGATTAATTTTGTAACCAGCCACTTTACTGAAACTGCTAGTCATTTCCAGGAGTTTTCTGGTAAAATTTTTGGCATCCTTTATGTATAACATCATGTCATCTGCAAAAAGGGATAGTTTGATCTCTTTTCCAATTAGGACTCCTTTAATTTCCTTCTCTGGTCTTATTACTCTAGCAAAAGTTTCAAGCACTATATTGAAAAGCAGTGGAGATAGTGAGCAGTCTTGCTGGGTTCCTGACTTTTAGGGGAATGCTTCTAGTTTTTCTCCATTTAGCATGATGTTGGTTGTGGGTATTTTGTATGTAGCTTTAATTATGTTCAGGTATATTTCCTCCAGTCCAATTCCCTCTAGTACTTTAAACATGAAGGCATGTTGAATTTTATCAAAGGCCTTTTCTGCATCGATTGAGATAATCATGTGTTTTTTTTCCTTTGAATCCATTTATATGATTTATAACATTTATTGATTTATGTACGTTGAACTATCCCTGAATCTCTGGAATAAATCTGAGTTGATCATGGTGGATGGCCTTTTTGATATGTGCTTATGTGTGTTTTGCAAGTGTTTTGTTGAGAATCTTTGCATCTTTATTCATTAAAGATAGGGGTCTAAAGTTTTCTTTCCTTCTTTTTTTGTCTTTTTGAGACAGGGTCTCTCTGTAGCTCTGGCTGTCCTGGAACTCACTATGTAGACCAGGCTGGCCTTGAACTCACAAAGATCTGCCTGCCTCTGCCTCCTAAGTGCAAGGATTAAAGGTGTGCACCACCAGGCCCAGCTAAAGTTTTCTTTTTTAGTTGAATCTTTGCCTGGTTTTGGTAATAGAGTGATGCTGGTTTCATGGAAGGAATTTGGTAGTTTTCCCTCTATTTCCATCCTGTTGAATAAGTAAATATAAGTTGTAGGTCCTGTCTAAATGTCTTATAGAATTCTGATGTAAATCCATCTGGCCTTTTTTATTAGTTGGATGGTTTTAGAGTATTTCAATTTCATATATTATGGGTCTGTTTAAGCTGTTGATCTCTTCTTGGTTAAGCTTTGGTGATTTCCATGATTTCAGATATTCATCCATTTCTTTTAAGTTTTCAAATTTATTGGAGTATAGGTTTTTAAAGTATTTCTATATAATTTTCTGGATCTTTTTGTCATCTGCTGTGAAGTTTCTGCTTTCATCTTTAATTTTGTTGATTTAGAGTTGCTTTCTTTTGGTTAGCTGGGCTGAGTCTGTCTTTCTTGTTTATCCTTCCAAAGAACCAGCCCCTGATCTCATTGACTCTTTGAATTGTTTTTTTCTCTTTCTACTTCATTGATCTCTGCTCTGATTTTTGTTATTTCTTCTTTTCCATTTGGTTTGGGATTCATTTGTTGTTGTCTTTCAAGTGCTTTCAGTTGCAGTGTTAAGTTGTTTATTTGTGCTCTTTCTGTTTTGTTTTGTTTTTTTTTATAGGCACTTAGGGCTATAAATTTCCCTCTTAGGACTGCTTTTAAAGTGTCCCAGAGGTCTTGTTGTGTTGTCTTGTACTTTTCTTTCAGTTCCAAAAATACTTGTATTTATTTCTTAATTTCTTCCCCATTCATTATTCAGGAATGTGTTGTTTAATCTCCATAAGTTCATGTAGTTACTAGGGCTTCTTCTGGTGTTGATATTAAGATTTATTGCAATGTGGTCTGATATAATGAATGGAATTATTTCAATTTTTTATTTGTTGATGTTTGTTCTGTGTTCCAGTAGGTGGTCAATTTTAGAGAAAGTTCCATGGATGCTGAATAAAAAATAGATTCTTTGGTTCTTGGGTGGAATGTTAGGTAGATGTCGGTTAGGTCCATATGGCATATTATATTGTTCAGTTCCAATGTCTCTCTGTTTAGTCTTTGTCCAGTTGACCTGTGTAATGGACACAATGGGGTATTTTAGTCCCCTGCTATTAGTGTGTTGAAATTAATCTGTGCCTTAAAGTCTTGTAGAATTGTACTTATGAAGTTTGGTGAACCAATATTTGTGGCATATATATTCATGATTATGATATTTTCTTGGTCAATTGTTCCTTTGATAAGAATGAAGTAACCCTCTTTATCTCTTCTGATTAGTTTTATTTTGAAGCCTCTTGTGTCTGATAGTAGAATAGTAACTCCTGCTTGCTTCTTAGTACCATTCGTTTGGAATAATTTTTTCCACCTTTTACCTTTAGATAGTGCCTGTCCTTGGAGGTGAGTTGGGTTTCTTACAGAAAACTAAAAGATGGATTTTGTTTTTTCATCCATTCTCCTAGTCTGTGTCTCTTGATTGAGGAGTTCAGTCCATTAATATTTAAAGTTATTATTGAGAGATGTATATTGCATCCCATCATTTTGGTTTCTGCTGCATTCTTGTTGTATGTTTGTATTTCTATAGCTGTACTCTCATTAAGTACTTTCTGCTACTGCTTGGATATAGTCATTCCTTCCTTATGCTCTTTGTACTGCTTCAAGTATTCTCTAAAGGGTTGGTTTTCTGGACATGAATTCTTTCATTTTATTTATGTCATGAAAGATTTTTCTCTCTCCTTCAACTATAATAGATATTTTTATGGGTTAACTAATCTGGGTTGGCATCTATAGTCATTTAGAATGGGGAATACTTTGATCCAAGCTCTTCTGGCTTTCATCGTTTACATTGAAAAATCAGCTGTAACTCTGATGGGTGTTCCTTTATATGTGACTTGTTGTTTTATCTTGAAACTTTCAGTATTCTCTCTTTTTTGAGGATCTAGTGTTTTTCCTATGATATAGTATGGGGAATTTCTTTTCTAGTCCTCTTTACTGGGTGCTCTGTGTGCTTCTTGTATATGTATGGGTATGTCTTTCCTTAATTTGGGGAAAATTTCTTCTACAATCCTGTTGAAGATGTAGTTAATACCATTATCCTGAAATTCTTCTCCTTCCTCTATACCTATGATATGTAGGTTTGGTCTTTTCATGGTATCCCACATTTCATGATTATTCCATTCCAGTGTTTTATTTTTTAAATTTTTCATAATCTTTGCTTGAGTGGGCCAATTCTTCCATTTTATTGTCCAGTCCTGATATTCTATATTCTGTTTCATTCATTCTGTTAGTAAGACTTTCTCCCATCCTTTCCAGATGGCTGATTAAGTGTTCCTCTTCCTTTTCATTTCAGCCTGAGTTTTCTTCCATATTTCTATATCTTCTGTGAATTCATTCCAATATTTAGCATTATCATCTTTTACTTTATCCCTCTCTTGTTTTGGTTCTTTGATTTCGTTTGTGTATTCTTTAAAGTACTTTAACTCTTTGATCATGTTTATGATGGTTCTTTTAAGATCTGTGTCCTGGGTTACATCTAAGGGATCCTCATTATAAGAATCTTCTACAGGATTCATAGAATTTAATAGAAACTTATTATTTAGTTTTTCATGTTATTGTTTTTTCTTTGTGATTTTGGCACATGGATTTCTTTTGTTGTTTGTGATTCTGTTATGAAGCTCAAGACGTATGAAGACCTGAGGGCCATCCCTCAGCTCCAGTCTAGCTAGGGACCACCTGGCCCATCCCTCAGCTCCAGTCTAGCTAGGGACCACCTGGCCCATCCCTCAGCTCCAGTCTAGCTAGGGACCACCTGACCCATCCCTCAGCTCCAGTCTAGCTAGGGACCACCTGGCCATCCCTCAGCTCCAGTCTAGCTAGCGACCATCTGGCCCATCCCTCAGCTCCAGTCTAGCTAGGGACCACCTGGCCCATCCCTCAGCTCCAGTCTAGCTAGGGATCACCTGGCCATCCCTCAGCTCCAGTCTAGCTAGGGATCACCTGGGCCATCCCTCAGCTCCAGTCTAGCTAGGGATCACCTGGGCCATCCCTCAGCTCCAGTCTAGCTAGGAATCACCTAGGCCATCCCTAAGATCCAGTCTAGCTAGGGATCACCTGGGCCATCCCTCAGCTCCAGTCTAGCTAGGGATCACCTGGGCCATCCCTCAGCTCCAGTCTAGCTAGGAATCACCTAGGCCATCCCTAAGATCCAGTCTAGCTAGGGATCACCTGGGCCATCCCTCAGCTCCAGTCTACCTAGGGATCACCTAGGCCATCCGTCAGCTCCAGTCTAGCTAGGGATCACCTAGGCCATCCCTCAGCTCCAGGCTAGCTAGGGATCACCTGGCCTATCCTTCAGCTCCAGTCTAGCTAGGGATCACCTAGGCCATCCTTCAGCTCCAGTCTAGCTAGGGATAACTTGGGCCATCCCTCAGCTCCAGGCTAGCTAGGTATCACCTGGGCCATCCCTCAGCTCCAGGCTAGCTAGGGATCACCTGGGCCATCCCTCAGCTCCAGTCTAGCTAGGGATCACCTGGGCCATCCCTCAGCTCCAGTCTAGCTAGGGATCACCTAGGCCATCCCTCAGCTCCAGTCTAGCTAGGGATAACTTGGGCCATCCCTCAGTTCCAGTCTAGCTAGGGATCACCTGGCCCATCCCTCAGCTCCAGGCTAGGCTTTCCTACCCCAGGACCCAGATTCAGACATTGACAACCAGCCCAAGAGAACTGGTAGGCAAACCACATGTGGTGTGGTGGTCCTGTGAAACCTAATGTTTCTAAACTTTTATGTGTGAAAATCATGTTTTGGGTGTTTGCTGAAATAGTTTCCAGGGCCTCATCCTCAGAGGTTCTGATTCAGTGGGTCAAAGTTTCTAACGTGTTCAAAGATAATGTGGAGGCTTCTGGTCCTACTCTTATAATTTTTGTTTATTTATGTTTCTCTTTATTCATTTATATTGCATGTGTATCCCTGTTTTGCCTGTACATATGTAAGTGCACCATGTGTGTGCAATGCCCCTGGGGGGCACGAGAGAGAATCAGACCTCCTGAAGCTGAGTTAAGGACAGTTGTTAGCTGCCATGTGGGTGCTGAGAACTAAGCCTGGGTCCTCTGTAAGAGCAGCTAGTATTTTGAACAGCTGTGCCATCTCTCCAGCCCCAAGAACCATAATCTGAGAATTAGTTTCTACCCAATCACTCAGAGGTACCTAGGGAACTGAGTCTCAATTGCTAATGATCCTGATCTGCTCAGTAACTCATTCCCTTTTCACCTCTTTCCTGTCCCTATTTGATGTACCTATTAACCTACTGGTACTTTGTGGCATCATCTCCCTAATAAGCCATATACAACAAAGCCCAGGCCCAGTGACTGCTTCTTGGATTAAGCCATAGGCAAAGGCAGAACATGCAGGAGGTGGGGGAGGAGGGAGCCAGAGATGGGAATAAATAAGCAGAAAGGAAAGCAGTCAGGAATGCATGCCCCTGCAGGATGCTGCTCCTGCAGCTGTGGAGAGCTCTGGCTGCTGACACAGGGGTCCCAACATATTCCAGCTGTGTCTTTACACACTTAGCTTCTGACTGGAACTCAGGACAGAGCATCACATGGATTAAGCCATGAGTTCATGTCTGCTGTTTGGTTGCTTAAATGCTCCAGTTCAAAGTTGAAGTAATCTTGAGTTCCTCGGTCCCCACTTTTCCTCCTCGTCTATTTGGTCAGCATATCTTGCCACTTTAGCCAACTCATTTCAAGGGTATTTCCTAGTCCATATTTTCTATGTCTAGGTCATGACCTTATCCTTTTACTCTTGAAAGATGAGAGACAAGCGACTGATCCCTTTGTGCTTAGACTGGTTTTGTTGTTTAAAAGGTCCCTCATAGTTTGCTTTATAGAATGAGAATATGACCAATCCTATAAAAGCTACTGATTCATCAGAGGAAAACTAAGATCAAAGAGGGTTTTCTCGATGAGGTCCCAGTTTGCTTCTTCAGCCTCTCATTTCTTCAAAGGATGCACTCTACACTTAAGCCAAATCAAATTATTTGCATTTCCCTCAAAGACATGCACTTTAACCTCCATGTTTCTACCCACATGATTAGAATTCATTTATTTAACATTTATTGAACTGCATGGCTATGCCAGACACTATTGTAGAATCTAGAAGGTAGCAGCAAAGCTGCAAGCAAAAGTGAGACTATTTCTACCTCTGAGGGTATTACGTTCTAACAGGCTCATATAGACAACAGAGGATTGACTAGGGAGAATTTCAGATGGTGACATGTGCCAAGAGCAACATAAAGTAGGAGGGACAGTAGTATGTTAGGGAGTAAGAAGTTCAGAGAGAGAGAGAGAGAGAGAGAGAGAGAGAGATAGAGTGGGTGGAGAACTGGATATTTGGCCAGAGTCTTGCAGATATCTGGGACATGTCATTCCTGCAGAGAGACTAACACCACAAACAACCATCCTTGCCTCCCATCTCTGCCTGCCTAGCTTCACTTATCTAATCCAATCTTCAGAATTCCTTTGGATCTCTGCTACTTCCTGGAGACTTTTCTGACTCTTATCGCCCTCTTTTTATTAAGAATCCAGTCTCAGTGTTCTAGTGCTCTCAGGGCAAAGAGTCATATTCTTGTGATAGCATTTAAAATATTGATGATAATAAACTGCTGTTAACATGTATAAAATACTTAATGTCAAGTACTGTCCTGTCCTAAGGATAACTCCTCAGTTCTTACCACTTCTGGATGATGGATGCTTATATTATCTCATTTTTGAAGGGAGAAATGGGCACATGGAAACATTTTGGAACTTGTTTAAAAACACTGTGAATTCAGTTTCTTTTCACCCCAAGGACTGAACTCTTGAATAAAAATAGGAATGTGTGGCTGCCATATTTACATGCTCCATGATGGTATGGCTCTAGAACAGGATCTCAAATTCAATGCTTCAAATCAAACAAATTTGTTTACATAATGAAGCAAAATTGTTCTCTGCATGTAACAAATGGTAATGAAATGGACATATGAAGCCAGATGAGGTGGTGCACACCTGTAATCTCAGCACTCAAGAAGTTGAGGAGGGTGTTACCAAGTCCAAGACCAGCCTAGTCTACCTAATGAGTTCAAGGCCACCCAAGCCCCTGTCCCAAGGAACCAAAGGGAAGAGGAGGAGGACAAGGATGAGAAAGAATGGACATATGAATTTATACACATTTCGTGCATATAATTGTGACTGTCTGATTTAAAAGTAAAATTCATTTGGTGAATCTCTGGTGTCTCCTCACAATGAAAGGCTGGTGGTAATCTTTCACAGATACTGGTATGGAAAGTTAACACAAAGCTTATTTGGGCAATATGCAAGAGAATCCAGAGATTCTGAAACAATAGCATTTTCAATTATAAGATCTAAATAGAACATTTGGACAAATGTATGTGTAGTACCATTGAGCTGCTTCCCATGTGATCAACTCTATGTTGTTCCCAAGTGAGTTCCAATTCTCCAGATAAATAGCTCCAAAGAGTTATTTATATAATAGTGGCCCATAATTCTCTCAAGCTACTCAGTGAAGATGTGAATTTCTAAATTTTTTTGGTCTTTTTGAGACAGGGTCTCCCTGTAACCCCAGCTGTCCTGGAACTTGCTCTGTAGACCAGGCTGGCCTTGAACTCACAAAGATCAGCCTGCCTCTGCCTCCCCAGTGCTAGGATTAAAGGCATTCACCACCATGCCTGGAAATGTCTAATATTTTTGAAATTCTTATAAATATTCTTACCATGACTCAGTTTCCAAGTTTATCTATCTGTCATTTTTGCCTAGAGTTTAAGTGGTGATAATTTGTTGTTGTTATTGTTTTTGCTTGTTTTATTTCATTTATTTTGAGACAAGATCTTATGGGCTACATAATTAGCCCAAGGTGATCTCAAATTCACTGGGCTCCTACCTCAGCCTCCAGAGTACTGAGATTAAAGGCATAAGTCCCTTCTTTGACCCAATTTTGTCCCTCAAGGGACATTAGCATTATCTGGACTCATGTTTTGGTAAAGACAAAAAGTGAGTTACTATGAGAACTACTTGTGTAATTGGCACATCTCTGATTAGAAGCCACCCAACAGTGCACAAAATAATAGTCTAAAACAGAATTATCCAAATCCAAAATATCTACAGTGCCACAGTCCTGTCAATAGCTATATATAAATCTTCATGTCTCTATGATACTCAATGACATATCAAGGACATAAGCACTGTCCTGGTGCTGTTTACTGGGGAGAATCCTTGATAATCACATATTTTTTGGCATCTTGCTAGAATGAATCAGTGGGGCAAAAATCATACTTAGGTTCCTGTGTCCATCCGGCATGTCCTCCATATCTAGAGTGGCACTTCCTGTACTAAATGATAGCCCACTAGTAGAAATGGCCACACTCACCTTTGCACCCCAACTCTGTCCCATGTATAGTCCCAGCACAGGAACCACATTCCTTCTTTGCCATCACCATCTCATTTATGATTCCGTTATGACTTTCACATTGGAACTCAGACACAGAGTCTTTTTTTTTTAACTTTTCTATGTTCCTAGTATAACATCTGGTCCCTGGATATTCAATACCCATGATGGAAGTGAATGCATATCTAGAGGGGAAATGTGTTTCTAGCGATCATTCTACATGCAGATACTTTAACTTTTACTGTACAAATAACTTTTTTTCTGCAATTTCCAAATAGGTTAGAAGTCATGCAAACCACAATGTCCATCCTTTTGCCTACACTACTGATGCTTAAATTCGTCGTGATCCATTCCTCCGCTACCTTCAAAACAACAGTATAAACTCTTGTCCGTGGTAAGAAAGGATGACAAAAATAGGCTGCTTAAAAATCAAGCACTTTTTTTGCACAGAAAAACAGCCTCTGGCACCTTCCTGTGAGTAACAGAAGTTTCTATTTTAAAAGAAAGGCAGTCAAATAACAAGCAACTTTATCACAATGCTGCTTTCCCAGATTTCTTGGCCACCAAAACATATCAGCCAGTATCAGACTCTCAGATTTCTGTGATGGACTCTGCTCTAGTGATGATTCATAGCAGCGCTATGAGGAACAGAGAATAACACACCAAGAAAATCATGCCTGCAGTACTCAGCAAATAACAAGGTGAGTACTAAGTGTTGCCAAAGGCCAGCCCTTCAGATGCTCTCCATCTTTCTGCTCTCAAGTAGCCAGAGTTCCACATTTCCTTTCTTGGCTCAGAAGTCCTTGTTTCTCAAAACTCCCATGAACACAGTACAGAGACAGGGTTTCTAAATCTAATCATCTTTTTCTTCATCCTTTACCTGTCTTTGGTTTTTGAATAATCTATGTGGGTTTTGGATGACATTCAACTTAGCAATTTAAAAATAATAGGTCTGCTTACATCAATTTGGCTTCCAGGTATTAAGTAGTTGGGATTTCTAAGTTTGTTTGTATTATTAGGGAATTAAAGGTTCTGTCACCATCTGCTCCTGATAAGCTTTGAGAAACAATATTACACAATTAGAAATAAATCAGCACAGTACATCTGAAGGAAACAGGAGAGATGATGGAATTTTATGGACTAAACTTCAGACCTGATTGTTCCTGGGCAATGTATGAGCTTCAGATTTCCTTGAAGTCAGACCAGAACAAAGGCAAGATTGCAAGTACAAGCCTGCACAGAGGTGCAGGAATATTGGAAAACAGAGGGCAGGCTTCAGCATCCCTGTCCTGAAAGAGTGCCTGTTTATCCTAGTACAATTGGCAGCCTGCACTGGTCCTCAATGTGTACAGAGCCCTGAGAGAATGTCTTGACCGCTACTCAAAGCTTCCCAGGCCTGATGTGTAGTATGCACTCTAGGTCTGTTATATATGACTTTGAAAAAATATTCTTATTATAAGACTTCCAGAATTCAGAAGATTCCCTTAGGTAGTTGTATTAGTTACTTTTCTGTTGCTATTATAGAATGTCATGACCATGGAAACTTACAGAAGGAAGAGTTTATTTGGCTTACAGATCCAGAGGGATAAGAATCCATCATGGTGGGAAGGCATGGTGGAAGAGGTGGCCAGAGAAGAAAGCGGAATGCTGGAAGTGGAGCAAGGGGAACTCTCAAAGCCGACCCCCAGTGATGTGCTTCCTCTAGAAAGGGCTGACTTCTTTAAGTTCCCAAAACAGTGCCACCATCTAGGAACAGTGTTTAATAGTTGGAGCCTAAGGAGGACATTTCTCACTCAAACCACCACAGTAGTAAAGGTCTAACACCCCGTGGCTGTTCCCATTAGCTGCTTTACCTTTCTTAGGATTCATTCTTATTTATGTGTATGTGTCTCTACCTGTGTGAGTATATACAAGATGTGTAAGTGCCCTTAGAGGTCAGAAGATGGCAACAGATATCCTGGTACAAGTGGTTGTGATCCATCATACTTGGATGTTGGGAAATGAACCCTGGTCCTCTTGAAGAACAACAAGCACCCTTAACTGTTGAGCTGCCTCTCCAGCCCAGTAGCTGCATTTATTGAACTCTCATAAGGTAGAGACTGCACATTCCCTTCTTGGGACGACTCAATTGCATTTATTTAAGAACTTGTAAGTTCCAGGCACTGTTCTGTGCTTTCATTGACCTCAGTGCATAAAATTCTCTCAACAACCCCAAAGAGGAGGTCCTCAAGAGCATCATCATCTGACAAGCACTGTCTGGAAAGTTCCACTATGAATCCAGGCAAGAACTCCTAGGTCCTATATCCTGTATTTATGTCTTTCTTCTATTGTTCTTATAACAGCTTTTTTGAGATATTATCTCATAATAAAACCCAGGCTGTCCTCAACCTTTTTATTCTTCTCCCTTGGCCTCCTGAGTGCTGGGAAAACAGGCAGCCATCACCAAACCTAGTTAAATCATAGAATTATTATTGAAATATAATTCATATACTATAAAATTCATCCTTTTAAAGCATATAGTTCAATGATTTTTAGTATAGAGTGGTGTAACCAACATCACAATCAATTTTAGGCCATTGCTTCACTCCTAAAGGAAAGCCCGTGTCCATTAGCAGCCTTTGTTCACAGGCCCACTCAACCCCTGCTCTGCTTTCAGTCTCTGTAGACTTGCCTTTTTGGGAAATTCTATATAAACAAGATCATATAATATGTACTCTTTTATGACTGGCTTCTTTCACTTACATAATGTTTTCAAGGGTCACTGGTGTTACAGCTTCTATTAGAATTTCATTTATTTTTATAGGTCACAATCTTAACCACTCCACTGTGATTCTCTGTGAGGTTGATATCATCATCATCATTTTATACATGAGAAAACTAAAGTTATATAAAAAGAATTATGTTCCCAAGGTCACACAGTCAGGTAAACGCGTATATGTCATCTGCTGCCCTCAAATCCGTATTCTCAAATCCTACTGCCTTTCCTTAGAGAAATTACCCACACCAGGGAAATTAGTCTCAAGGTCTTTCTTTTTTTTTTTTTTTGTATGTGTATAAATGTACTGTCTGCATGTAGGTTTGTGCACCCGTGTCGTGCAATGCCGCGGAGGTCAGAAGAGGGTCTCGGATTCCCCTGGAACTGGAGTTCTCCTGGAATTGGAGTTACAGACGGTTTTCAGCCGCCATGTGGGTGCTGGGGATCGAACCCGGGTCCTCTGCAAGAGCAGTGGCGCTCTTAACCGCTAGGCTATCTCTCCAGCCCCCAAGGTCTTTCTTATTACTTGGAGGCAACACACAGCCAAGAAAAATGGACTTTAGGGTTAAGCTGAGAGCCAGTCTGTGTGACTTCATACAGAGTGTTTCTTTACCTTTACTTTGGGTTTCTTAGTTGAAATAAGACTAATCTCAGAGTTGGTAGACATTACATGTAAAATCTGTTGCCCAGCCGGGAACTCTAAGGGCTCAATCACTAACACCATTGTCCAGGGATTAGAGCAGGTCCAAGACAACTAAACACAGTCCAAGCTACAGAATGATAAGTAAAGCCATCATTTTAAGTAGTTCTGTTTTGTAGCTGAAGGAGGAAAGGAGAAAGCAACAAAATTATGATTATGTCAGAGTGCTGAGGTTTGTTTTCATGCCTCTGTCTCTGGAAGAACCAGCAGCAGAGCATGTTTGATCTGCATAAACACCTGCAAAGAGCCCCAAGGGAATATGACGTTTCCCTCCCCTTTGTAGGCCCATGGATGCCCCATTGATGGTCTGTTTATTTATGTCCCTAGACCATTTGTTGTTTAAAAAAAAAAGTAGAAAATTTTGTTAGAAGTGGACCCTGCAGTACATTTCCTTAGAAGACTAAATAGACTGGAGCAGTAACCTTAGTACAAGCATGCCAACTACATATTCGACCAAATTTATTTCTGCATTCCCCTTCATGCAATTATTGAAGATAAGTATTAGGTTCAGGATTCACAGTGGGTTTCTGTGTTTTGAAATGAAATCACTTATAATTAATTGAAAATTGTCCTTCTCGAAGTAATGCAAGCCTATTTCTAAGCTCTTACTAACAGCCTCGTTTCAATTTGGGGAAACTGAAGATGCAAAATGGGACATGGAAAAGACAACAATTAAAACCTGTGCTTTGTAAATGGAGAGAGAAGTGGAAAGGATGGAGCAGATTCCAAGTTATAGAAAAGCAAGTAATTTTAATCACTAAATAGACTTTTCCTTTTACAAAGAAAGCCTTTTACTCATTCATTTAGGTGATGCATACCTTTAGGTAAAACAGTGATTCGGCTGCTGCCTTCAGAAAATCCATTCCTTGTCATTGCAATTTTTTAAAGTTGTTCATGTACAGGGAACAGAGAAAGGTGAGCAATCTAAAGACATTTTAGATAGTTTGGCTCATAGTCAAGAAAACTACACAGAGTATGCTTAAATCATTGATCCAGTGAGGCCTGTACTCCTCGTATATTAATCTAAAATGTTTATATTTTGGAAAATGCAGAGCGAGAGAAATAGCACATTAGCGAAGACTGCTTGCCATCATCCAAGGCTATTTAAAGATCATCCCTCCATTGATTCAAGGAATAATTCATAAGCACTTACTGCAGCACACACTAGAAGCTGGTGGCCTGAGAGCTTGTTCTAGTCTTACAGATTTCTGGCTGTGAAGGACCAGTCTTTGGAAGCCATGAACAAAGAAATCATGCATGCCGGTGTCAATGACGTGTATCATTTCCCACCTCTCCCTTCTATTTTTCTGGGCTTGGCCATAGGATTAATTTTGGCCTAGAGGATGGTAGCAACTATGATGTAAAGAAAGGCTTATTTTCTTCATATGTTTCATTTAGAGCCCCTCCCTGATGGCTCCAGCTGACATCTCCATCAACAGGCAACAGCAACTTGCCAGCCATGTTGGCTAAATGAGCCAACTTGACAAATACATCTTGCTGCCCCTATGTAAACTCCTTTGACAACCAACACTGATCAATGCTACATGGAATAGAGAGAAATGATCTTGCTAAACACTGTCCAAACTACAGAATAACAAGTAAATCAATGTCGTTGTGTCAAGCCATTATTATTGGTAGTTTTGTTTTGTAGCTTTTTTGTTTGTTTTCTTTTTTTAATTTTTAATGTGTACGAATGTACTGTCTGCATGTAGGTTGGTGCACCTGTGTCGTGCAATGCTGCGGAGGTCAGAAGAGGGCATTGGATTCCCCTGGAACTGGAGTTAAAGACGGTTCTCAGCCGCCATGTGGGTGCTGGGGATTGAACCCGGGTCATCTGAAAGAGTAGTTGTTGCTCTTAACCGCTAGGCCATCTCTCCAGCCCCTGCTTTGTAGCTTTAACTAACCCAAATGGTGGTCCCAAGATAGCATCACACATCCATCATTATACATGTATACATGTAAACAGAGATGACAGCTAGAGATATCCACATAATAGTTCTAAGTAAAGAAATACCACTGTATGATGGAAGAACATGAAACTTCAAACTTGGAGAACCATTTTCCCAAGATGTTCCAGTCAGCATTCCAGTGGGAGTTACCCTTCCAGTCACTCCTCTCCCACTAAAGCAAGAGACCACAGTTCTGCATTAGAAAGATAACAGCTGGCCCACTTCCACAGCATGGTTCTTGCCCGTGTACTAGTAGGGATAACTAGAAATTCTACTTACCTTTTCACCCTCTCCCACCATTGTCTTCTCATGAGTGGTAGGGAGGGCTGTTTATATGTGTATGTATATGTGCATGTATATGTGCATGTATATGTGTGTAGATGCCAAACAGGAAGAAACTTCTCTCTTCTAGTAAGGAAGATAAATTTCCTTTCAATACCACTCCCTCAGAGGGATTCTCAGCCCTGGTTTATATTCCATCTCTAGCCACCCGTCTCAATTCCATTGGACAGCTTGAATCAGCAATTGGAAAATTCCCACTCCTGGCTGTCCTGTCTAGTGATATTCTCTGATAGTTCCCTGGAAAATATGCTTTTGGAGAAAGAAAGTATTGTTTCTGGTGGAGGGTAGTTATGATAGACCAGCGCTGGCTCTCGGTGAGTGAGAGTAAACATGACACCTAAAAAATGTTCCCTAGACTGGTATCAAGAATTCTATGTCTCCTTTCCTCTCCCTCCTAGACCCACACCTACCCACTTTTGGGTGTGTATGTCTCATTGATGTCTCTTTTTTAGTTGTTTTTTTTTTTTTTTTACAATTCATTATTATTTCTTATGTGTATGAGTGCTTTGCCTGAATATATGTATATGTATTGTGTATGTGCCTGGTGACCTTGTGGGTGCTGGGAAACAAACTGGGGTCCTTTGCAAGGGCAACAAGAACTCTTAAGCACTGAGCCATTCCTTCAACTCCCTTATTGGTGTCCAGAGCAGGAAGAAAGAGAAAAAATTCCTGGAAGAAGAGAGCTCAGGGAAGAGAAATCCAGGCTGGGATTTTGTTGTTAAACTACCACTCTATGTGGCTTTTCACGTTGGGAAAGCTTTGAATAGCAGGATCTCTATGTCCGTGGCAATATGTCCAATGTGGTTAAGAATGTTAAGAACAGTAGTTCTAAAAGGACAAAAGATAAAAGACAGGAAGAAGAGGAAAATGGGGATGGATTTCACGAGGAAGAAAGAGTTCTGCCTTAGAGGTTCCCAGCACTCCTGACTGTCTCCTGCAGTGCAGCACTCCGCACACTGATAACAGCTATTCATTTTAAAGTCTGTCTGCCCTGCTAAATCAGGAGCTCCCTGACAAAAGCGATCCTGTCTTAGGTACATTTGCAACACCATTTTATGCAGTACTGACATCTACATTGTTTGAATGATTGAGGATGAATGAGCAATTCTCCTAATTTCTATGGTTCTCTTAGTTGCTGGCATCTTGGCTCTGGGTCTAGTCTCCTTGTTCTCCCTCTTCAACGTCTGTGAGCCATAAATCATGATATGACAAGAGGCCATGGAGAAAATTGCATTTGGCCAAGGTATAGAATCCCAAATTCATGAGTCTTGATGTGCCACAAACTCCCTCCTCAAGAATCCCAAGATGCATGCAGAGGAAAAATATAAAAGGCACACATATATTGCATAATAATCTAGTTCCAATACCAGTCTTTCTCTCTAGTCAAGAAAATCTAGATGACATGAAAGATCCTATCCCCACTGAAGGGGACCTAACCAGACCTTTCTAATTTTCCCTGTGGATGTCATGGTGAGAGCATGGAAAATCATACCAAATCCACAGCAGAGCATGAGGAACGAAGAGAGGAAGAAGGAAAATCTCAAAAAGTTACCAAAGGACTTGAGAGAACCTGCTACCTCTTGGGACACAGGGCTTATTCCCTCTTCTAATTAGCAAAGATATCTGAACTTCCAGCCTCATGGTACAATAAATGGTGTTGATTTTAATCCCTTATTGGTATTTATCACTGACACTAAAATTGAGGACTTGGAAGAAGAGAGGGGCTTACTCCAGAGGTAAGATGGGTTCTGAAGTGATGGATATGGATTTGTTCATCCTGGAACTTGCTGCCTTCTCCTCATTTGTGGTCCTGTTGTTCCGCCGATCCTCACAGCTTTCCGTGTCTTGATCTTTGTACTTGCGTGTGCAGCCTTGAGTTTTCTGTGGATTTGGCTTTGGAAAAAGGGACTAGGACTCTTCTTCCTATCAATCTTGGGATCTTAATATGCTACCTCTCATCCTCATGTTTTTGCTGAAAGGTGAGTATAAACACACACACATATATAATCAAAATTCCATGCATATTTTCTATTAATAAATATGCTTTTTAGACTCAGAGTGCATGATCTTTGGGATTCTATTTTTATGCTTTTAAAATTTAAAGTATCTCTGATACAATTTAAAAGTTTTTAAAGGTGAGCTTTTAAGGGAAGAGACAGAGGGCCCTCTCCTTACACTTTGCAGTTCTCCCCATTCCGATCATTTTGTTTGGGATAGTCATCTAAAACATTGAGATGGAAGTCTACACTGAGAAACTCTCTCCAAAGCTTCTATAGTCTCCTTCCTCTAGAGCATTCACTGACAGCTCAAGAGACTAAGCATGAGTTAATGTTAAGCAAAGTCAAAATCAAATACATCAATCACTTAACTAAAAGCACACTTCAAAGGAGGACAGAGCCAACCAGATAGCAACTTTAAGCGAAGCTTGTCCTGGCAGGTATCTGACAAAGATATTGCTTTGTTTTGCTCCCAAAGAGCAGCTAAGCACATAGCTTTCACAGTCTAGTCTCATGGGGAAAAATACTTCCAGTTCTAGGAGCCAAAGCCAAGGAAAGAAAAAGTATACTGCCCATGCATACTACTTCACACCTCCCTAATCTACCACCAAACTTGCCTGCAGCTGTCACCAGAGCAGGATCACTCTTTCCATGCTATAGTTGAGGAAACAGATGCCCACTTTCGATTCTCACAGAGTGGCTCAGCATTGCCTGGGAACTCTGGAGATCTAGAATTCTCTGCCCTTGATCACTCAGTCACCAGTGTATACATGTTCTCCTACCGAAAACACTGTTGACAGAATCAACTACAGGAGTAGACATGGAAGGCAACGGAACCCCTGGGGTTTCTTAGCTTTCTTCTTTCCTGACACCTCACATTTTATAGTCTATAGATCATCTCTTTTGCCAGGTTTTCTGAAGGATGCTTTGGTCTTCAGTTGCCAAGGAGATCCTGAGTAGAGAATGAGTGAATACCTTTCTCAAGGCCATAGGAGAGCTTGTGACAGTCCTGGATTTGCTCCATCAACCCCACTTGCTATGTTTATTTTGAGCTGTTCCACCCTGGTGTTCACACAGAAGAAATGGACACTGGCATGGGAAAGAACAAAACAGAACTTTTCTCTCCTAAAGCAAAGAATGGACTCTAGTCCAGCAGTGCTGGTTGTAATGCTACAACAGTACAGGATCCAAAGCCAACAGAAATAATTCACGACATGGTATAGGGCTCCCTAAAAGAAGTGTCATCTCTTAAGAATAGTTCTTCAGATAATATATGCCTGTCGTTAAAGGATACACAAACCCTCTTAAAGCAATTTCCACATGTGAGTCTGTTGTAGTCAGGAGAGGGTCACAGAGATTCAATTCTGTAAAAAGCAGCTTATAAAAATAAAATTCAATTCTTGGCATGTGTTGCAATACTTCCTCTGTTCCAAACTTAATACTGAAACCACCCACAGGACCGCTGTCATAGCCAAATACAGTAAGAAATCAAGTTTTCTTGCAGGAGGCTCACGGAATAACATCCCACAGCCAGCATCAGGTAACAGTACAAACAGGGTGTGGAGGACTCAGAGCTCCATTACTGTGTGTGGTTCCTCCTGGCAGGCCACAGATGCTCTACTGGCCTTCCCAAGCTGCTGCTGATAAACATAATTCCATAGACCATAGAGACAGATATCCCTTGGCATTCATAATGTCTAACTCTAGGTCAAGAAATTCTTAGTTTGTCAATTTCTGTAAAACACAAAACAGTGGCCATAGAGAAAGAGACCTCTGATATGATTTCTTTAATCTACAAGGCCCATTCAGTTGCTTGCTGTTTCTACTTTCTATATGATTTACTAATCTTTTAGACAAATAATTCTTCTCATGCTAGATGCTAGATCATAAGTTATATGAAGTCAGACACTGTCAAGCCCTAGACAGCAATTCAAACAAACCTCACATTTGCCTTCAAAGAAAGAAAACTATATTTCACTGTGCTCTATCATTCATGGTTCAGTCCAGAATCCTTTACCCTTCTTCATGATCTGCCTTCTCACAGATAATCTAGCATTGCTTATTGTATTTAGCCTTCAACACCAGACCTTCTTGAACAATTAGTAAGAGAACTGGCTCTGAAAATTACCTTCCTGAGTGTAAATCCTAATACCATGTTTATTAAGCATATGATTCTGGGCAAGCGATTTTAGTTTTCTCAACCATAAAGTGGTTTCCATAACAGCACATCTTTCCTTGAATTTTTGAGAAGATAAAAAAGGATGTTAATCAAAATATATAACACCAATAATACCAATGTTAATAATAATACCAATGCCATAGAATCATTCAATAAATGTTACTAGTTAAACATGTTTTATGCCACTGTAATAGTCATGTTATAACTTTAATCATTGTGGAAAAACACCCAGTATGGCTCTTCTTCCAAGTACCTTACACCTGAAAATCCACTCCACGTTCACTCCAAAATATGGAAGAGAAAGCATTTATATGTCTGTTATATAGATGTACTGTGTCTAATACAGAGAAAGGAATTACAGTAATTGCTAACATTTTCTTATCTGGTGATTAATTTCATGTTGGCTCTACCTTATATAAATGGAGCTCCACAGAGCCTTGGTTAAACAAAAAGTTTTTTTTTTCCTTTTTAGAATAGATTCTTCTATCAAAGAAATACTTGCCTTGTTCTTCACTAAATAGTAAAACTCACAAGTCACTAACAGGTCAAACACATCCATTTTTGGTTCCTACCCTTGAGTGAACACTGATAATATATTATTAATTTTGTCAACTAACATTTATTAAACATGGACCCTACCTTTGATAGCTAATATCTAGTTGTATAAACTAGATTAAAACATAAAAACTATCAATAATAATAGAAAGTACATAATTAAATGCTGAATCAAGTAAATGGTGCTAATTATAAATACAGTTGCTCTAAAAAGACTATCAGATAATGGTGTGGGTCATAGTATTGACTCAACATTTTTGAGCTATCTTTATCACTATTTGAGTGTCTGTGGTAGACTCTAGACCTAAGGGGAATACACTGTATTCTTTCTTCCCTTGTGTCCTCCATGGTATTAAAGCCATGCAGCTCAGGAAACTAATTGGCCAGTTACTTGTTTTTAAATGGCCATTGAAGGTGATAAGAGTCAGCTTGGCACTACTAAGAAAGTTTCAGTCTAAAGAAAACATCTGAGAAAGACACTTCCCTTTCCCTCCGACTATTGCCATACATGGATCTGAATCGATTCAGACTGGTGGTACTTCTTGCCACCAGCTTGAAAATAGGAAAAGGAAAAGCCAAGTAGGGAATTAGTCAGGACTACCAGATCAAGTCCTATTTGTATAGTGTTCTACTTTTGGGCTTCTAGTTAAGTAAACTGGTATATTTCTTTATTGTTTATGTTAGCTAACATTTTGTTTTTCTCCTATTATATGAAGTTAGATGCATTTTAACTCAAAACATATGAATATAAATGAGAGATGAACAATGTTTACAGAGCTAGCCAACTAGTGTTGATAGACAGGGAATTTTTTTTTTTTTTTTTTTTTTGAGACAGGGTCTCCCTGTAGCCCCAGCTGTCCTGGAACTCACTCTGTAGACCAGGCTGGCCTTGAACTCACAAAGATCCGCCTGCCTCTGCCTCCCAAGTGCTAGGATTAAAGGCATGCACCACCACACCCGGCCTATGGGAATTGTACAGCATTGTAGTTTACTAAGGACAAGAGAGTGTAGTTCCAGGAGTGAATGCAGACCAAGAAGAGGAGGAGTTAGCAAGGATCTAAGAAAGGTAGCTTTGACAACTCCAACCATTCCTTGAAGGTTAGCCAGTGAATGACAGCAAGAATGAATAATTAGCAATGCCCTGCCAAATTAATGCAGAAATCTGCTTAATTTTATTTCATCATCATTTTAGCTATTAGCTTCAAACTCGCAGTCTTCCTGAATACTGGGACTATAGCACCATATCCAGCTTTCCTCATATCTTCAGAGAGGAAAAAGAAATTATCTTCCTAAAATTAAAGTAACAAATCCATTCCTTTTAATGCATTCATGTTTCTGGATTGAGAAGCAAGGTCAACAAATAAGACAAACCACCACAGTGGCTTTCCCCTGCCTTTCCTTGTAGATAGAAATTTGACTGCTGATTAAAAAAAAATCCAGATACCCACTAACTAGATGTGTGATAATTTCACATAGCATTTGGACTTCATTATGTAAGTATAACATCAGAAATTCCCAAACCACACTTGAGAAACTGCTGTGACTGGGAAAAGCATGGTTCAGAAATTTTGTTTCATTGAAATTTAATTCTTCAACTTAACTTCCATAGTTTTTCAACTTTTTCTTTATTCTTGAGAATTTGAAACTTGTATATAATGAAATATGATCATCTATACCCTATTTTCTCCCCTCCAGTCCCTCCCATATCCCCCTCAACATAGTCTCATCCCAACTTCATGTCTTTTATGCTCATATGTGCATGGGTGTGGACCCATCCTCCTGAGTATAGGAAATTTACAAGAAGCCACATCCTCAGAACAGAGTAATTCTCTCTCCCCTAGCAACTATCCACTACCAGTAGTTACTCAGTTAGGGGTGGAGCCTACCCCATCTCTGCTAGAGTTTGTCTGGCTTGGTCTTGTTCAGGTCTTATGCAGGCCACAACAGCTGCTGTGATTTCATGAGTGTGATAGCCACGGCAGTGCAGAAAGCAGCATTTGGAGGCATTCCTGCCCATCTTCTGACTCTTACATTCTTCCAGCTCCTCTTCCTCTTGTTTTGTGAGTGCTGGTGTGGGAATTTGTGTGGAGAGGATTGAAATAGATATTCCATTTAGTACCAAGCACTTAGTCTATTATTCTCAATATTTTGACCAGTGATGCATTCCTCTGTTGACTGCTGCTCACTGCGAAAAGAAGAAGTATGTCTGACCAAGGTTGAGATAAGTCCAGGTCTATGAGTATGAACATAAATATTGGGAAGATATTTTGGAAACATGTTCATTTAGCAAAATAACAATAACAGGCTGTACCCTAGAGCCTGACTTCCTCTGCCATGACCTTATGAATAAGATTACAGTCACATAAAAGTCCCTCCTGTGGAACAGACCTCAAATCCAGTCAGAAAGCAGTCACAGTGAGTTGCTCCATGACAGGCATTCCACCATGGGATCAGTGGGCATATTTTGTGTGCCAGGTGGGTATTACAGCATATAGGGTCTAGTGGTAAGTAGGACCATTATGTTTTCTCACCCAGAAACTTGCATAACACCCTCCTGAATCAGAAAATGCAGCCGGCATAGAGGATGTTTTTCTGGTGACTTTGAATTTGGTTTCTCTATGTCTTCCAGCCAAAGTGTGCAGTGTCTTCAGCAGCAGAACTTACCATGCAGTTATGGGGAATACCAGAGACAATGGCAAAGGCCTGTGCTGTTTTGGAGATATCTGGGGATTTGGGGTCTCCCCGACCAATAATTCATAGAGGAAGATCTCATGCCCTGCACTGTGACTTCCAGCTACTAACCCATGTGATCTGGTACCCACACTGTCCACCCATGGAGACTAATTCGTTATCATTCCTAGCATTAGTATTTTACAGGTGGGTTTCTTGGAAGACCAGCAAAGGCCCCAGAACTATTTAGCAACTTCATTTATCATGTCTGAACTACTAGGAAATAAATATACAGATATTAAGAATTGACATTTTAGAATCAGACTGTCCTGGGTTCAAATCTGGGGTCTGTAACTTATTTAAAGTGTGATACTTTGGGCAAATTACTTATCCCTCTGAATCACTCTGTAAAGCTATAACTGACTTAAGATTATTTTGAGAATTAAATGAAAGAAAATAACCAAGATAGAACAGTGACTGATACTCACTGTCTTTCAACAAATTTACTGAAAATGCTCCGGCTCTGTGCTAGAATGCTTGGTCCTCAGCAAGTGCTGCTTAGGGGAGGCTGTGGAATCTTGGGGGTTGGGCCTAACTGGAGGAAGTAGGTTGGTAGGATGCAGGCCCGCCCCGCTTAGGTCCTTTCTGCTTCTTGATCTTCAGAGATGAGAGGGAGCAACCTCAATCTCCTACTGCCGTCCCTTCCCCATTAGGGTAGATTGTACCCTCAAAACAAGTTAAAATGAATCCTTCCTCCCTTAAATTGATTCTTGTCAGGTAATTGGTCACAGCAGTGAGGAAAGCAGCTACCAGAAATGTCCAGTAAGTAACAGCATTATTATTTCTAATAATACTTGTTCCACTCCAAAGCATATCCATTCTTTTTTTTTAATTTTTTTATTAATTTTATTTATTTCTGTATATGTATGAATGTACTGTCTGCATGCAAGTCTGTGCACCCATGTCGTGCAATGCCGCGGAGGTCAGAAGAGGGTGCTGGATTCCCCTGGAACTGGAGTTCTCCTGGAATTGGAGTTTCAGATGGCTCTCGGCCGCCATGTGGGTGCTGGGGATCAAACCCGGGTCCTCTGCAAGAGCGTCGGCGCTCCCAACTGCTAGGCCATCTCTCCAGCCCCCAAAGCACATCCATTCTTAAGTGGTCAGAGGGAGAGGAAAATAAGAAAAACAAATAGTCCTGGATTCTCCCGTTTTCTTCATGCCTCTACCCCACATTCATTCCATCCTAATTTCTATCAACTTTGGCTGCTATCCCTTTGAAAAACATGTCCTCTACTTTGCTGCCCCACCACCACCACCATGCCAGTCACAGTCCCTTAGCTGAACTCCCTACGATCAAGAGATTTTGTGCTGATCTCTCCCTTTCCACATGATTCAGTATATCAACATTCCTTGTAAAATAAGACTTCAGATATGTGGGAGCAGTTCAGAAGGCAGAATGTGCCTTGATCTGGAGATTATATTTCTATGATGATGCCAAAGTCACTAGTCTATATGAATGCTCATAGCCACACCTCCACCTCCCCCAGACAATTAAAAATAACCCTGCCTTGACAGCTCAGCTCCCACTCTGTCCCAATCCTACTCTGAAAGGACATCCACATGCTGGGACGGTAGCTCAGCTGACCTACATAATAAAGTGATAGAAGTGAGGTAGGGACGAAAAAGATCAGGAAACTTTGTAGCCTGGCTTTCAAGGAAGAGTATTTTTTAAGACATCAGAGAGGCATCAGTTGGGAGAGAATCAGAAAGAAGAGAAAGGTGACATTGTAAAGGGTCAGACTGGCTTAGTAATGGGGCTTCTGTTTGGTCTTCTTCAAGAACTGTAAATAAAAGGTTTCAACTTCCTTGAACAGGTTTTGTTAGAATATCTCCCCTTGCATATGACATATCCTCTATGACTGACCACATGGGCCACTGACTTCATGAGATAACACATAGGAAAAATTAATCCTTATAACAGTTCTAATGATTTTATTCATAGAGATTTTACCATGCTGCATGAACTGTACTGAGGGTTTTATATTTCTCATCTCATTTAATTCTTTAGCAACCTTTTGAAGCAGATGTTATTATAATCCTCATTTTTCAGGTGAGGAGGCAGTAATATGACAGAAATAAAAGGAATGTCCACGGTTACACAGATAAGCAGAGGTACAGCTAATGCTAAGACTGTGGTCTATCTGAATCTAAATCCCGTACTTTCTCTCATGGGAAAAGCTTCCATGGCTGACCAGAAACAAAAAGAGAAAGTGCCAGAGCTATGAGTCTAGAAGCTTCTGCTGCTCCGGGGAGCTCACATCACCTGAAACTTGTCTCATAAGCTGACAGGGAAATATTGATACAATACAGAGATTAGCACCAAAATCAAAGTGATAATTGAGGTATGTGGCACATTCCCTAGAAAGAGACCCAAACTTTCAGACTTCAGTCTCATTTCCCACACTGTCAATTGCACAATTTTGGCAAATTAATAGTTCCCAACCCCCTTAACCACATCAATTTAGAAAAGTAAAAACAAAACTCGGTTCAGGAAAATGTCCTTGTTAAAGGTAACTCTTTCCTAGCTGTTTTTATGATTTCAGCTAAAACACAAGCTAAACTGAATTCCATAATGCTCTATACTGCATAATAATTGTGCTCTATTTGTATGCAAATAGCTGAACTGGCATCTCTCAATTTCAGACTCCAGCTGTAAACTCACATCAGTTTGGGGGAGATTCTAATTATGCATATGATATAATAAGTATTGAATCAATGAGAAATTCAACTCCGGTGTTGAGGGTTTACACTCATTATTCATTATTTGAACCTAGGGTTCTAATGGTGTGTTGTTGTGATAAAATATGTTGGGTGGTACCATTATTTAGTAACTATTTTAATTTCTCTGAGCTACAGTGTCGGAAAAATAGGAAAAATGATGACTCCCTGATAGGATTATGGGATAATTAAAGAACATAATTTATACAAAGTACTCTGGAAAATATTTGTGGATATCACTGAATTATGGCTTTTCCTATCCTCTGTTTACAGATCACCCTGATGGTCAACTGACACTTTCAAGTAGCTTAATCTTAATCTATTGCCTTGATGTAGCTCTGCCCCCCAAAAGAGGGTCCTAGATTATGGGAGTCCAATCCTTAATCCAAAGATAAAGAAAGCATTTGAAAGGAACAGCTGTAACAGGAGTTACACTATAGGACAGGGTCTATAAGATCTGCTCGAGTCTATAACTTGTCCACCTCATGTCACATGACATCTTCTGGTACAAATAACGCCTACTCAACCCTGCATTTCTGAGAACAAGTGTTGCAGAAAGAAGTCAACATTATTTTTGAGATGTTTATTTCCCCATTAATAAAAGGAAATTACTCTGTTGGTTAGGAGCCCAGATTTTAAAATTACTCCCATGGCTGCGTCTATAACCAATTCAATATTTTAAAACTCATATTTGTTTGGCATAATAGACTCGAGGTTGTCAGATCTTGTGACATGGCCAGCCATAAAATGTTCCATGGGAGCAGAATGCAGCATACTGGGAGGAGTGGAAAGACAAAACTGTCATCCCTTATGTCCAGAGGAGCATAGCAATGCCTGCGACAAACCCAACTTCAAAAACTGTAAAACCTCATTCAAATGGGCAGAGGATACTTACACTATTTGTTGACACAATAGTGTGATTAAGGAGAACCAGGCTTTGGACTTGGGTGAACAAACCTTAACTTACACTCACGCTCCCTCCTCTGCTCTCTGAATGACATTGGGTAAGTTATGGACCTTTTTAAGCCTCAATTCATCTGGAAAGTGAAGATTTTAATATTAATGTCATCATGGGGAGGAAGATGTTATAAATAAAGCACCTGACTTAGTGCTTCATACTTTGTAAGTCCTCAGTAAATGATAGCTGAAGTGTTATTTTGTTGTTTGTAAATTGGCAGCTGTTAGTTCATCTACTTCTTTTACCTCTTATAACTCCTTGATTTGTTATGATTAATGTTTCTGTTTTATAGAGCATTAAATGAAGCCTTATACAATGCTACATAGTTAAAAGAAAATGTCGAAATTAGATCCAAGTCTGCTGATTTGAAAGCACAAAGTACCTTCATGGCTAACAACACTTAACCATGTAGAAGTGAAACAGATCTTGGAAAACTTGTAGGGACTAATCTCAGAAAGTCATTGACATGTGAAAGTAACAGACTACAAGCTATCTAGAAAGGTGAATGTGTAGAATCTACTAGGAAAGAAATCATTTCAGAGATCTGTACAAACAGAGCTGTTCAAGAGTATCTGCAAGGTAGATCCCAAGGACAGACCAAAGGGCTCAAGGTAGCAAGGCAAGATTCAAAGTTCCATGCTACCCAGAATGCCAGGAAGTCATTCAAAATAATATCAGGAAGGATTATGCTTGGGGTAAAGGATAGCACCAGTTAACCTGCAGGTAGAATTCAAGTAAATCTAGACCTGGGAGAGAGAGAGAGAGAGAGAGAGAGAGAGAGAGAGAGAGAGAGAGAGAGAGAGAAAGCAGGACATCAGTGAAGTCCTGACATCACCAACCAGTTGATAGATACTATTTACTTTTTAACTTTGCAAATAGTTCCCTTGAAATTGTGCAGACACAGTCTTAAACCTGTCAATTCAAGAGGCTCCAGATTTACACATGCATTGTAGTCATTCTCCAAGTACAAGACTACAAAATGCAATGTTTCTTTTTCTTTATAGCTACCCAGTGTTCTGTGACCTTCGGTTTAATGCAGACGCATCTCCCATTCTTCAAATAGGCAGATATCTTTTTTGGTGCAGGAGCAGCCCCACAATGTATATCACATACTTTGGCCTATAGTATGCTTCTGTGACCCATGACCTCAGAGTCTACTGCAGTCATCACATCCACAAAGCAGGTGAAGTCACTGTTGTAAACAATCTGTCCATTGCAGAAATCAGTAATCAATCACTGCTTAGAAATCCTGGACGATCCTCATGACTATGTCTCAAGTAACTGGGTTAGACTTAGCAGGTAAGAAAACTTACAGACCAGTGAGTTTAACTTCCAACAAGCTACTGGATTAAAGAATAAAGTTAATAATGGCAGTTTTCAATTAATCTTCCTGGTTAATTATATAACCAGATGCCCAGGGCACATTGCAACCTGTGACAAGGATACGAAAATTTATTTTAAAACAATCTCTAATTTTACAAGAAAGATCAAGGAGCCCTGATTTCTCCTATTAGGCATCTAATGGAGTTGAGCTATCAAAGTATCTACTATCTTCCACACTATACTTGAAGAACCTTATATATTTTATCTCATTAATGGACAGATTCGATATTTTATCATTCCTTTTTACACTAGAAAAATTGGAATACCAGAGAGACAAAATGACTTCATAAAGATCATTCTAGATCATCAAAAGTAACAATAAGATATCGGGCAGAGGCCAAGCATGACGGGTCATAGTTTTAGTTCCAGCACTCAGAAGGTAGAGGTAGGCATGGATCACTGTGAGATCGAGGGCAGCTTGACCTATATAGCAAAGTCCAGGCTAGCTGGGGCTCCAGGAAGATGCTGTTTCAAAAAAAACAAAAAAAAAAAGTGGTAGTAAGATTCAAATCTGGGCCCTCCTAACTTTAGAAACAAGAGCCCTTAATCTTACCTTTTATATCATCTGAAGTAAACATATGAAGGTCAATGTAGAAACAAAATGCTAAATTGGGAAACTATATATGTCCCAGAGTACAGATGGTTCCTGAACTAAGATGGTTCAATTTAAAAAAAAATTTAGTTGTGTGATGATATAAATGTAATATATATTTACAGGCTTTGGGTTTGAATTTTGATCTGTCATGAGGCTGGGAGGCCATCACGAGTGACAGTCCCCATGAGGATAAACAACTGACTCCACAGTGTACTGTTTGCCAGGTAATAAATTAGGTGTTTTCAGTGTATTTCAACTTACAATTTCAACTTATGATGGATTTCTTGGATATTCTCCCAACAGAAGTGGAAGAGCATCTGCATTCTTAATGCAAGTGGCAACGGCTAGACTACCACACCTGGAAAGTCATCACACCTGGAAAGCCATCACACCTGGAAAGCCATCACACCAGTCTCTTCCTTGGGGACCAGAGAATAATAAAGAGCCGTGACAATCCAGGGCGATCACTCTCAACAAACCCAATGGGCTTGGACATCATAAAATTTCCCCTTGGGAAATTTCACTCCTGCAATTCCCTGGGAGAGGAAAGAAGGATTACACAGGCACACAGAGCCTGACTCCTCTCCAGGGTCACATGCACAGCCTCAGCAGATACTTTTGCCAAGTGGAGGAAGTTGAAATGTGGCAGTTGATCCCAAGCCACTAATTACGAGGCAGAACTCCACCCCACAGGCTGGTCATTCCCCAGCTCTGTCGTTGCTGCCTCCTTTTCCTTCCTGGGTTGTTCTGGTGGGAGACGGCAGCAGAACCAGGAACTCTAAGGTCCCACCTCTGTCCAAAACAGGTTAATCTTAATCTTCTGCAATAAATCACAGCCACTCTAGCATGAGCTTGCTCTTTATCTCTGGTTTTCCAAATCACCTCCACTCCTTTTGTCGTGCTCTAATAGGGAACCCTCTCCCTGGTGGCCACTGCTGCTGAGGCTGTTGTCTACACTCCTGGGATGTGGGTCCAATGGTTGCCTCTTCTCTATCTTAAAGAAAACACAGAGAACTGAAGCAGTCTCCTTTCCTCAGTAGCCTGAAAAGCATAGCTTCCCTGTTTTTCTGCTACTGCTTTCCCTGCCTCACCAACATTCCTGCAAGAGTACTATGCACTAAACGACATCTGTTTCACCTCTGCCTCTCACTCTATCATCCTTTGTATTTCCTTTGTCACCCTAACTCCATGAGAAAGGACTTTCTGTTCATCTGTTCATCAACCACATGCAAATATCCAGAAGGCACCTAAAACTTCAAAATCATGGAACAGATATGACAATCCAATGTCTCTGGAGCCATAGGAAAGATAGAAATGAATTCAAATTGACCAAGGATAAAGGGGAAGTGATGATGTTAGTTTACTATTTCACATACTCAATGCTTGGAAAGAGCAAAAATAGACCTGAATAGAACATGGCCAGGGTGTTCTGTGTGACTGCCCATCTGTCTCTCATTTCTGTAGTTGAATGCCAATAGGGCTGCAGACTATTCAGAACTCATATTTTTCATTATGGCCACAGCTTTATGGGAAAATACAGAGAAATGACAAAATTGGCTTGCCCTGAGTCATATGGCCACATCTTGACCCATTCACTGTGGCCAGGAGAAACAGCAATGATTGGTTTAGACTTCGTCCTGGACCTACTCAGCTGACTGCAGTGCAGTAGCATCTGGTTGCAGCTGGGAAGCCACTTGCACAGCTGCTGAGGAAATCATGAACTGAACAGTCACCATGACTTCCATCATCTATTATACTGATCTTTGTGTATAGGCTGAGGATCATCGTTCAGAATACAATTATAAATGGTGGGAGAATCAAAGTCATTTTCAAAATCACACGATCCTTAATGCTAGGCAGAACTATTAAGATAGTACTAATAGTCCTAGCCAATAATTTCTTCATTAAATGGGCCTAATGAGCCTGTGATACCTAAGCTGTGTGATCTGAAGGTCCATCCAATAAGGACAGATGTCCTGAAATATTATTCTCACCTACCTATTGCCCTGATGCTTCCTTCAGTTTCAAAACCTTAAGCTCAAGCACAAGCCCCAATGAGTGGGGGGTGCCTGCCCCAGTTACAAGTTACTACTCTGAGATATAAGTTCCAGAAGGATCTGAACAGACCCCGTAGAAACAGAAACAGAAATATCGAACTAGAGCAATTGGGTGCTGGGTGCTGGAGGGAGGAGGAAAGGGAATATCAGGGACAGTCAGTCCTCCCCATCATGTCACACAGTGGGAGAGTATGTGTCTTCTAAACACCACTCTCCCCATTGACAGAAGGAAACCATGAGCATGCAAATGCATCGGGCAAGTGTCCTGCATTGTCAGTATGCTGGATACTGAGTGTCCGTAGGACTAACTTCAATCCACTCTAAGGCTCCAAGAGGCTAAAGAAACTGATCAAGTTTATACAGCCAGATAGTGGCAAGTTTAGACTTCATATCCAAGTCTTCTACTTAACCCAGTTCAGAAGCACTGCAAAGGAAGTTCATAAACAGGACATTTTAGGCTTTTGAACTCTCAGCCTAGAGCCCTTTCTACCAAGTTACCACCTTTCTAATTTACGTTATAATGTTGGGCAAAGCATTTCGCTCTTTACTCTGCAAGGCAGGTAGGAGGTAGGTGACATCCTCCACTTAACATCTAAAGAGACCAAGGCTCTGGTGTTAACCCACTCAGGCTGTCACTCAGCCCAGCAGAGCCAAGACCCCTGCAAACGCCTGTCTTTGGCAATTTGTATTCTCCACCCCCAGTTAAGCTGAACCCAGAGCCAGCCTCAGCAGAGCTGCTCTCCAGTGCGCACACCTCCCCTGGTTCTTTCGTTCATCTTCTTGACTAGTTTATATTCTGAGCCTTGCATTTGTCTTCAGTCTCTCATAAAGAAAAGTTGTTACAGTAGAATTGACTGATTCTGTCTGCCTCATTCCTCATCTCAGACTGTATTTTTACATTATCAAGTAAATTAAAAGCCATACATTATAAATACATGCATTATGGAAACTCATTTAAAATTCTGTTTAGCACACATTTGCAGTACTTTTGCTGATTCAATGAACACACACTGATCAGGTGTAAATCAGCATTTTGCTGTGAGGACTACTTTAGTGATGACATGCCTGACAGAGTCCAATTTGCAAGTTTCCAGTTGTCTCTAAGCCCCTCCCTCTGACCAAGTGACTGAGGTGGAGCCGTAGCCAGCAAAATAATGTGATGTGCAACACAGGTAGTGACATCACATCTCAAAGAGAAGAGAGAAAACATGACAGCTTTTCTTACTCAATGACAGTAATGCCACCAAGCTCCAGGGAAGCTTTCCTGAGCCCTGTGTTTCATTTAACTACCACCTTAAAATTCACAGAACATAGTGGAACAAGGGACAGAAAGAATACCAATATATCTCTCAACTCTCATCCACGAAGCTCACTCACACAAGAGGGCAATAAACCCAGAGCTCAGGAACCATTGTGGAAGAGGGGGTGGGATAATTGTAAGTGCCAGGGGAGGAGGTGCATGACGATATGGAAATAGAGTCTTTCAGGCTCCTGGAACCTTGATCATATAAGCTTACATCAATGGTGCAGCCTGAATAAGACCCATGCAAACTCAAGCAGACAAAAACCCAGCATAGAACTGTGGAAATAGGCAGCAGGCCCTGATCTTAGACCAAGAACTATTGGGCAGTTGCTCACTGCTGGATGAGGAAGAGCTGACTGTTAGGGGAGAGACTTTAGATAGGCTGACTAGACCACAGTGGATGAACTTTCACTGAGGGATATCAGGGGACACTAACTTGACTTGATAGGCAAAATTCATGAAATACAGTGGAGTGGATATGGGAGTCCCGACAGGCAAGGGGGTACAAAGGTGATTAAGATGTTGGTATTAAATACACAAAAGCACAAAGTAATTTTCAATTCCATTTTGTTTTGAGTTGTGTTTGGAGACAGGGTCTTGCTCTTCATCTCTTACTAGGCTGTAACTATGTAGATCAGGTTTCCCTGAAACTTGCAATGATCCTCCTGCCTCTGCCTCCAACTCTTGGGATTATAGGCACCATCATTCATGCCTTTAAAATTATTAATAATGTTTTAATAAGGGTCATGCTTTCTTTTAGATTACCATGTCATGCACAGTTTCCTATACATATAATGCATTCTGCTCGTGGACATCCCCTCCCTTCTCTTGTACCTTTCCTGTGCCCACCAATCTGCCCTCTTCCCATGCTTTCCCCAGCCCACTTTCACATCCTTTTGTTTCTGGTTTTGCTTTGCAATCCATTGGGTTTAACCAGGGCTGCTCATGTGGGCATGGGCATGAAGCTATCTATTGGCCCCTGAATGACTTACCACTGGCGACATCACTGAAGACAATCCTTTTCCCATAGCTCTCCCGCGGGGGGGGGGGGATTGTCTCATGAGCACCTTCTCCATCTACAACTGAACATTTATAGGAGTATCCTGGTGTAGACCTCATGCAAGCATCTGTAACTGCTATAAGTTCATGTGTGTCACAGCCATGTCCTGCTCATAACATAGTATTTCATGTCCCTTTTTCATGATCAATTCTAATATTCTTTCTACCCTTCTGTAATATTTCTTGAGCCTTGGAGGGACTGACATTGATATCCCATTTAAGGATAAGCACTCACAGTCACTTCTCAATACCTTGACCAGCCATGAGTCTCTTCATGAACCATCATTGGAAATAGAAGCTTCTTTGATCAAGGGTAAGGGTAGAAGTAGTCTATGAGTATAAGCATAAATATTTAGGACACAGTTTGTATGTTTACTTAACAAAACAAAGGTAGTAGTTCACCCCTAGTGCCTATGGCCTCCTAAACCATGAGCATTTGACCAGGGCCGCAGTACCAGTCAAGAACTCCTGTCCATGGACTGGGACTCAAATCCATTTTTAAATTTTTTTTTTATTTTTATGTGTATGAATGTACTATCTGCATGTAGGTTTGTGCATCTGTGTCATGCAATGCCTCGGAGGTCAGAAGAGGGCATTGGATTCCCCTGGAACTGGAGTTAAAGACGGTTCTCGGCTGCCATGTGGGTTCTGGGGATCAAACCCAGGTACTCTGCAAGAGCAGTTGGAGCTCTTAACCACTAGGCCATCTCTCCAGCCCCCCCGCCCAATATCTTTTATATAAGTTGTTGGGCCTGGATAAATGGCTCAGCAGTTAAGAGCACTGGTTGCTCTTCCAGAGGACTTAGATTCAATTCCCAGCTCCCACATGGTGCCTAACAATTGACCTTAACTCCAGTTCCAGGGAATCCAACACTCTCATCTGACCTCCACATGCATTGGATGACACAGATACACTTACATATAGGCATTACACTCACACATATAAAATGAAAAATAATATTTTTTGTTTATAGGTTAATAACATGTTTGGGATTCATATTTTAACAATAATGTTGCATGAAGGTACAAAGAAATATAACTTTACATTCTCAGGTTGATGTATGTTTTAATGTATTTTTTTCAAAGAAGAGATTGATGCTCATAAATCTTAGAACTTGGGAAAATAGGGACATGAAGTTCAAACTGTGTCTATAGTAGCATCAGGTAATGTGGTATTGTATTTACTACAAAAGAAAAAAATTGTTCAGTTTGCCTTACATATAAGGATTTGGGGCTAGGACCCACAGATGAGAGACACCATATATCTTTTGTTTTTCTGGGACTGTGTTACTTCACTTAGCATAACAGCTTCTGGTTCCATCCATTTACCCGCAAAATTCATGATGTCATCTTTCTTTACAGCTGCATAGAACTCCATTGTGTAGATGTACCATATTTTCTTCATCTACTCATCAGTTGAGGGACACTTGGGTTGTTTCCAGCTCTTTGCTATTGTGATAAGAACAAGCAGTAAACATGGTGGTGCATGTATTTCTGCTATAGGATGAGTCTTCTGGGTATATACACAGGAGTGGTATGACTGAGTCAGGTGGTAGGCTCATTTTTAGTCTTTTAAGAGTTCTCACACTGATTTATATAGGGGTTGCATGAGTTTGCATTCCCACCAGCAGTAAGTGAGTGTTTCCCTTTCCCCACAACCTCTTCAGAATTTGGTATCATTTGTTTTCTTAATCATAGCTAATCTTGGGGGATTGTGGGAAGGAGAAGCTAGGCCCACCAGGCACACAGCAGTGGCAGGGCCCAGACCTGCTGAGCTGCAGGGTACCTGGGCACAGGGTAGGCAGGGAGTCTGTACCCCACCCAACTGGAATTCCAGAGGGAGTGTTCAGTAAGCCCTACAACCAACCTAGAGGAACTGGCTGGCAGCAGCAGAGGGAGCACAGCGCTCAGAGGGTGGCATAACAGCTGTTACCTACCCAGTTCTTGCAGAATAGAAAGGGAAGAGTGAGCTATACCTCCCAATATATAAACAAAATTGAAAGCCTGAAATCTAGACAAGCCAACACCCCATAAATAAAGAGAAGGAATCAGAAAAATTGATCCTTCAACACGGTGAAGAAGCATCAGAATACAGGCAAAAGGAAACCCACATGCCAAGAGCACAAAGAAAGAACAGTATGGAAAAAGCACAGAATAATTCCACTCTACAGTCCACAGAACCCATGGAGGATTCCCACAAGGAGACCTCCCTGGAGGTAGCACAGGACACAGATGGTAAAATAATCACAGATATACTCAGAGAAATCATGGAACTAAGGGGAGAGAAGGAAAAACTCAGAAAAGACCTAGAGGGAAAGAATGATAATCTTTGGAAAGAACTAAAAGGAGAGAATGACAAACTCCCGAAATAACTAGGGGGAGAAAATGACAAACTCCGGAAGGAAGCGGAAACACTGAAAAGATCCCATGATGAAATGAAAAGGAAACCAACCAGCAAAGCAAGGAGCTACAAGAAAAGATTGAGAACCTCCAAAAGGAAGTGAAAATAGTAAACACAAGATGAAATAAAAAAAGGAAATCGAACACTCATCCAATCGAGAGGAAAGAATGGGAAAAAGCCTCAGAAGTAGAATGGAGGAAGCAGAAAAAAGAATATCAGACCTGGAAGATAACAGAGAAAACTAAAAAGCTCAAGTAAAGACTATGAAAAAATTAAAAATACATCCTTTATCATTTCCTCTTCTGATTTCCTTTAGTATTCTCCACTTCCTTTGGAGCTTCTCAATCTCTTCCTGTAGCTCTTTGTTTGTGGTTTGTTTCCTTAACTTTTTCAGCATGGGATCTTTTCAATGTTTCATTCACTCTGGAGTGAGTTTGTCATTATCCTTTCTCTAGGTTTTGAGTTTTATTCATCTTTTTTTAGTTTGATTTGCTTTTATATCTTGTAGTTCTTTAGTATTTCTCCCATGGTGTTTCTGATATCTGTGTCCTGGGCATCAACCCAGGGGGATCCCAACTGAAGAAATCTTCCATAGGTGATAGCGCTTGGTGCAGGATTATCCGTCCATCTTCCGTTTGTTCTTCTTTCAGGTTCCTGGCTATGGGCTTTCTCTGCCTGTATTCAATGTGAGTCTAAATGCCTCTTCACTTGTGAAGGCTTGTTTTGCTTGCATCCTTCAGATGAACTTCATAATCCCAGTGGCGTGGGGAGGGGCTCTTTAGCCTTGGTACCTGGCTTCACTGGTCTCAGGAGATCTCAGAATCACACAACCCACCTTATACCAGCTGGGATGAAACTCCCCCCACAGCCACAAAACCCAATTAAGCCAAAGACAACTGGATTAATGGATTAACTAGATTGTCAATCAACAATCAGCCTTGCTGAAGCACCCAGCTCCTACCTACCTACCTGCGCTGGCTTCAGCTGGTCTCGGGAGATCTCAGGAGAATACACTTTCTACTCAGCACCCCACGGAACATTCTCCAAAACTGACACACAAAAAAAAAAAAATTGACACATACTGGGACACAGAAAAAAAACTCAACAAATACAAAAAATTGAAATCATTTCATGCATTCTATCAGACCACAATGCAATAAACCCCAATTTCAACACCAGGAGAAGACCTACTACCTACATGAACACATGGAGACTAAACAACATGCTCTGAACAATGAATGGGTTAAGGAAGAAAAAAGGAACATAAAAGCATTCCTGAACTAATGACAATGACAGTACAACAACAACAAAGCCTATGGGACACCTTTAAAAGCAGTCTAGAGGGAAATTTATAGCCCTGGGTGCCCATTAAAAAAAGAAAGGGCACAAATAAATGAGTTAACTCTGCAGCTAAAACCCCTAAAGACAACAACAAATGAACCCTAAACACAACAGACAGGAGAAATAACAAAAATCAGAAACAGAAATCATAAAATAGAAACAAGAAAACAATGCAAAAAAAATGAATCCAAAATGGTTTTTTTAAGAGAATAAACGAGATAGATAAGACTCTCGTCCAGTTACCAAAAGAAGGACAACTCCAAATAAATAGAATTAGGATTGAAAGGGGAAACATCACAACAGACAATGAAAAGAATCCAGAAATCATACGGAATTATTTCAAAAACCTTACTCTACTAACTTTGAAAACCTAAGTGAAATGATGAATATTTGAAAATCCTGGGAATCACCAAAGCTAAACCAAGAGAAATGACAGCTTAGGATGAATTTTGAAATCCTGGGATCACCAAAGCTAAACCAAGAAGAGAGCACAGCTAAATAGCCCTACAATATTTGAGGAAATTTAATGTAATTAAAATCTCCAACACAAAAACCCTGGTCAGATGTTTTCATGGAAGAATTCTATTAAAAC
>VZQC01006876.1:989338-1001195 GCA_009823505.1 Rhizomys pruinosus
ATTTAACGAGGTCCTAAAACCACTGCTACTCAAACTATTCAGAAGGATACAAAGAGAGGGAATTCTCCCAAACTCCTTCTGTGAAGTTAGCATCACTATAATACCAAAACCAGACAAAGAGACAAGCAAAAAAGAAAGCTATAGACCCATCTCATTAATGAACATAGATACAAAAATTCTCAACAAAATACTTGCAAATTGCATACAGACCCACATCAAAAAGATCATCCATCATGATCAACTTGGATTCATACCAGAGATGCAGGGATGGTTCAACATATGAAAATCAATTAATATCATAAACACATAAATGGACTGAAAGACAAAAACCACACTATCATCTCAACTGACGCAGAGAAGGCCTATGACAAAATCCAACACTCCTCATGATTAAAGCCCTAGAGGGAATTGGATTGGAAGAAAACAAATGACTCACTCAAAAGATGGAGTAAAGAGCTGAACAGAGACTTCACAAGTGAGGAAATAGAGATGGCAGAGAAACATCTTAAAAAGTGTGGTGGCACATGCCTTTAATCCTAGCACTTGGGAGGCAGAGGCAGGCGGATCTCTGTGATTTTAAGGCAAGCCTGGTCTACAGAGTGAGTTCCAGGACAGCCAGAGCTACAGGGAGACCTTGTCTCAAAAAGAACAACAACAAAAAAAAGTGTTCAGCATCACTAATAATTAAGGGAATGCAGATCAAAACCACTTTAAGATATCATCTCAGTCTCATAAGGCTGGCTAGGATCAGGAAAACAATTGACACCAAATGCTGGAGAGGTTGTGGGGAAAGGAGAATATTCATCCACTGCTGGTGGGAATACAAAATGGAAGGCAGTGTGGAGAACCCTTAAAAGACTCGGAATGAGACTACCACCTGACCCAGCCATACCACTTCTGGGTATATACCCACAAGATGCATCCTACCACAAAGATACATGCACAGCCATGTTTATAGCAGCTCTCTTCACAATAGCGAAGAGCTGGAACCAACCCAAGTGCCCCTCAACCAACACCAACGAGTGGATAGAGAAAATGTGGTACATCTACACAATGGAGTTCTATGCAGTGGTAAATAAAGATGATATCATGAAATTTGCAGGTAAATGGATAGAACTAGAACACATTATGTTAAGTGAAGTAACACAGTCCCAGTAAAACAGAAGACAAATGGTATCCCTCATCTGTGGATGCTAGCACCAAGTACCTAGTTCTAAGGCAAAATTGAGCAACATTAACACTATATTCCTCACAATCTGAACACAACCATGCTCTTATATTATGAATCCCTAGACAGGTCCTAGAACTAACCTACCACTTATTTTCAGACTGTGGATTTTTGGTGTATGATTGTGGACATGTATACATATTACAGTGTAACATGAAGTTAAAATGGAAAAAGGTGAATCAAGAAATATGATATGGAAATAACAGTTTGTTTTCCAGAAGATACAATTTTAGTATAGGTGTGATCTATCAGGCTGGCATAACTTAGCCTTTCTAGGTGCTTAATGACCATACTTAATGCCCATACCAGTTTGGTAGAGGGACCTAAGGGATAACTTTGTTCCTTGCCCTCAGAGGTCAACTAAGTCTCAGGGGAATATACATGGGGGTATCTCATGAAATGTCCTGCAAATGTGAGTCACCAGTCTTCCCTGTGCAGGGATGTCTTGGAGATCCACTGATGGGACTCCAGCCAGTGCTCACCCTATAAAGAGGAACGTCTGCTCATTCTTCAAAGAGAGAAGCCTGGTCTACCAAGACCTAACTGTGTCCTCGAGTGGATGGAACTGGTGGTTGAAAAACCAAAAGGAGCCAGGGGCTACCCCCCACCCCCTGAAAATCCCCAAGTGACCCTTGAGGACCAGATCCTCAACCGACCTTGAGAAAACAGAAACCTTGGTTAATCTGGACTGACTGTGTGGACTTAAGCATCCAAAAAGAAAGTATAACCAGAAATAAATACTCAATAAGGTCTGAGAAATTGTATTTCAGATAAAAAAAAAACTTGAGAATCCTTAAAACCTTCAATGTCAGATGGGGACTACTGAGATGTCCAGCTTGTGAACTGAGTGCCTACTGGGATTTCAGCCTCTTCAGAGTGTAGACTGCCATTGTTTGACTGCCCATGCTGTGTCATGGAGGCCAGTGCAGGAAGGTCAAGACAGGACACATGCTTGCTGGACCTCATTTGGGTGACCATGCGGGGTGAGGGACCCCAATGTGGAGCACAGGGCCATGATTGATGGTTGTTTGGGTTTGCCAAGGAGGAACCTTCAAGCACTTTCTTGGGGAAAACATGACATCTTTTGGTTAAAAAAAAAAAGATTATATTTAACAGTTAAAAATATTTTGTAAAATAATATTTTCTCCTTTTATTGATACATGTTGCAAACATTCATAATTTATCCTTATGTAATCCTATGGTGTGTTCTATCATATAGGAATACTAATATCCATGCTCTAGAATAAAAGAGAGAATATAAAGTTATGCTTCTTTTTACCTGCATGCAACTTTACTATAAAAATGTGCATCTTTTTGAATTAACCTATAGTTTCTTTTCAGATTTTGTAACTTTTATTTATGTATGGAGTATATGTAGGCATATTTTTCAATAATATAAAATCAAATGAGAACAAAGAGAGAGAGAGAGAGAGAGAGAAACCTATTAAAACAGTAAACCTGTGCACCAAAAAGGTCATAAAAGACTGAGAAAAAGATACAAGACAGGACTTGTGTATGACAGAATCCATGAGCTCTGATGGGGGGGCATGAGGGGTGGGCATGGATGGGGGAATGAGTCTAACTTTGATTAAGAAATGTTGTATTAAATGTGCTCAATAAAAATTTTAAAAAATCATACCCAGTCTTACTGGTATAAGATGAAATCTTAAAGTGGTTTTAATTTGCACTTCCTTAATTGCTAGCCCTGTTGAACACTTTTTAAGATGTTTCTCAGCCATCTTTGCTTTTTTTTTCTTTTTGTCTTTTTGAGATAGGGTCTCCCTGCAGTCCCAGCTGTCCTAGAACTCACTGTGTAGACCAGGCTGGCCTTGAACTCACAGAGATCTTCCTGCCTCCTGAGTGCTGGTATTAAAGGTATGTGCCACCAAGCCAACAGATACTTTTTTCACTGGTGAAGTCTCTGTTCAGGTCTTTACTCCACCTTTTGATTGGGCCATTTGTTTTCTTGCTCCTTTGTTTTTTGAGTTATTTATAATATGGATGTTAAACCTCTATCAGATGTATCACTGGTGAAGGTTTCCTCCCACTCTGTGGGTTTTATCTTCACTTCTTTGATTGTTTCTTTTGCTATACAGAAGTTGTAAACCTCCCACTTGTCAATTGTTGACTTTATTTCCTGAAGTCTGACTTAGAAAGTCTTTTCCTACACCTATATCTTGCAGGATACTGCCAACACTTTTTTCTATCATTTTCAAAAAGTTTCAGGTTTCACATTGAGGTCTTTGATCCATTTGTAGTTGATTTTTATACAGGGTAAGAGGTAAGAGTTTATTTTTATTCTTCTGCAAGTGGTGATCCAGTTTTGACAGCACCATTTGCTGAAGATGCTGTCTTTCCCCCATTCAGTCTTCTTGGCCCCTTTGTCAAATTATCAGGTGGCTGAAATTGCATGTGCTCAGGTTTGGAGCTTTAATTTTGTGCCATGGATCTATAGGTCTGTTTTTGTGTCAGTACTATGCTGTTTTCATGACTATAGCCCTGTAATTTAGTTTGAAGTCTGGTATAGTGATCCTCCCTGCATTGCTCTTTTTGCTCAGGGTTGCATTGGCTACCCAGGGTCTTTGTTTTTCCATATGAATTTTAGTATTTTTTTCTAAGTCTCTGAAGAAAGACATGGGGATTTTAATTGGTATTGCATTGAATCTATATATTCCTTTGGGTAGGATGGTCATTTTTACTATATTAATTCTTCCAATTCATGAGCATGGGAGGTCCTCCCATTTTCTGGTGTCTTATTCAATCTCCTTCTTCAAGGATTTCAAATTTTCAATGTAGAGATCGTTAGTGTCTTTGGTCAGGTTTGTTCTGGGAGATATAATTTTTTGAGGTTATTGTGAATGGGAAAGTCTCCCTGTATTCCTTCTCCAATTGCTTGTTGTTGACATAAAGAAAGGCTACTGATTTTTCTAGATTAATTTTGTAACCTTCCACTTTACTGAAACTATATCATTTCTGGGAGATTTCTGGTGGAATTTGTTCGTCATTTCTGGGAGATTTCTGGTGGAACTTTTAGCATCCTTTAGGTAAACTATCATGTCATCTGCGGGAAGGGATAGTTTGACCTCCTTTTCTCTAATTAGTCCTCCTTTAATTTCTTTTCTTGTTTTACTGCTCTAGGAAGTGTTTCCAGCAGTATATTGAAAAGGAGTGGGGATAGGGGGCAGCCTTGCCAGGTTCGCGACTTTAAGGGAAATGCTTCTAATTTTTCTCTATTTAGAATGATGTTGGCTGTGGTTTGTTGTATATGGCTTTAATTATGTAAAAGAATGTTCCCTACAATCCAATTCCCTCTAGGACTATAAACATGAAGGCATGTTGAAGTTTATAGAAGGTCTATTCTGCATCAATTGAGATGACCATGCAGTTTTTGTCTTTCAGTCCATTTATGTACTTATGATATTTATTGATTTATTTATACTGAACCATCCCTGCCTTTCTGGTATAAATCCGACTTGGTCATGGTGGATGACCTTTTGATGTGTGACTGCATGTGGTTTACAAATATTTTGTTGAAAAATTTTGCATTGATGTTCATTAATGAAATGGGTCTATAGTTTTCTTTTTTGATTGTATCTTTGCCTAGTTTGGGTATTAGAGTGATGCTGGCTTCATAGAAGGAATTTGGGAAATTTCCCTCTGTTTCTATCCTTTTGAATAATTTGAATAATAATACTTGTAGGTCCTATTTAAGTGTCTTAAGAAATTCTGCTGTAAATTCATCTGAGCCTGGGCTTTTTTTAGTTGGGAGGTTTTGTATTACTGTTTCAATTTCCTCATATGTTATGGGTCTGTTTAGGTTGTCAATCTCTTCTTAGTTAAGCTTTGGTGATTTCCATGATTTCAGATATTCATCTATTTCTCTTAGGTTTTCAAATTTAATATAGTATAGGTTTTTTATTTTTTTATTTATTTTTGTAGGTGTATGAGTGTACTGTCTGCATGTAGGTTTGTGCACCCGCGTCGTGCAATGCCACAGAGGACAGAATAGGGTGTCAGATGCCCCCTGGAACTTGAGTTAAAGACAGATCTCAGCCGCCATGTGGGTGCTGGGGATCAAACCCAGGTCCTCTGCAAGAGCAGTCGGTTCTCTTAACGGATAGGCCATCTCTCCAGCCCCAGTATAGGTTTTTAAAGTCTTCTCTGCCAGGGCGTGGTGGCGCACGCCTTTAATCCTAGCACTTGGGAGGCAGAGGCAGGCGGATCTTTGTGAGTTCAAGGCCAGCCCAGTCTACAGAGTGAGTTTCAGGACAGCTAGGGCTACAGGGAGACCCTGTCTTGAAAAGACAAAAAAAAAAAAGGTATTCTTATACACTTGTCTGGATCCTTTTGTTATCTGTTGTGATGTTTCCCTTTTCATTTCTAATTTTCTTGACTTGGAGTTGCTCTTTCTTTTGGTTAACTGGGCTAGAGGTCTATCTATCTTGTTTATCCTTTCAAAGAATCAGCTCTTGGATTCATTGATTCTTTATGTTGTTTTCTTTGTTTCTATTTCATTGATCTCCACTCAAATTTTTGTTATTTCTTCTCATTTGTTGTTGTCTCTCGAGTGTTTTTAATTGCAGTGTTTGGTCATTTATTTGTGCTCTTTCTCTTTTCTTAATGTAGGCACTTCGAGCTATAAGTTTCCCTCTTAGGACTCTTTTAGTCTCTCTCTCTCTCTCTCTCTCTCTCTCTCTCTCTCTCTCTCTCTCTCAGACAGGGTCTTCCTGTAGCTCTGGCTGTCCTGGAACTTGCTTTGTAGACCAGGCTGGCCTTGACCTCACAAAGATCTGCCTGCATCTGCCTCCCAAGTGCTAGGATTCAAAGCATGCACTGCTTTTAAAGTGTCCCCTAGGTTTTTTTGTGTTGTATTGTCCTTTTCATTTAGTTCCAAGAATACTTCTATTTCTTTCTTTATTTCTGCCTTGACCATTCAGTAGTGCGTTGTTTAGTCTCCCTGAGTTCTTGTAGACAGTAGGGCTTCTTCTGGTATTAATATTAAGCTTTATAGCACTGTGGTCTGATAGAATGCATGGAATTATTTCAAGTATTTTTGCATTTGTTAAGGTTTGTTCTGTGTCCCAGTATGTGGTCAGTTTCGGAAAGCATTCCATAGAGGTGCTAAATAGAAGGTATATTCTTTGGTGTTTAGGTGAAATAGTTGGTAGATGTCTTTTACATCCATTTGATGTATTGTATTGTTCAATTCAGATGTCTCTCTGTTTATTCCCTGTCCACTTGCCCTGTCCAGTGGGCACAGTTGGGTATTGAAACCCCCCACTATTAGTGCCTTAAAGTCATGTAGAATTGTCCTTATGAAGTTCAGTGCACCAGAGTTGGGTGCATATATATTTATGATTGTGAAATCTTCATGGTTAATTGTTGCCTTGATAAGAATGTAATGACCCTCTTCATCTCTTCTGGTCAGTTTTAATTTGAAGACTATTATGTCTGATATTAAAATAGCAACTCATGCTTGCTTTTTTGGTACCATTTGTTTGGAATATTTTTCCATCCTTTCACATTAAGGTGGTGCCTATCTCTGAAGGTAAGATGGGTTTCTTATAGACAACAAAAAGATGGATTCAATTCTTAATCCATTCTCCCAGTCTTTGTCTCTTGACTTGGGAGTTCAGACCACTAATATTTAAGGTTATTATTGAGAAATGTATATTGCTTCCAATAAATTTAGTTTCTGTTTTCATTTTTGGTCTAGGTTTGTATTTCCACAGTTGTACCTTCATTAATTACTTTCTGTTGCTGCTTGGGAACAGTCACTCCTTTCCTCTGCTCTTTGAATTGCCTTGAGTATTTTCTGAAGGGTTGGTTTTCTGGACATGAATTCTTTAAGGTTATTTATGTCATGAAAGATTGTTCTTTCTCCTTCAACCATAATTGACATTTTTCTGGGTAAGGTTTTCTGAGTTGGCATCTATAGTCATTTAGAACTGGGAATACTTTGCTCCAATCTCTTTTGCCTTTCATCGTTTGCATTGATAAGTCATCTGTAATTCTGATGGGTTTCCCTTTATATGTGACTCGTTTTTCTCTGGTAGCTTTCAGTATTCTATAAGTAAAATATTTTTAAAAGATTAGAATTCTTTTTAAAAATAAAATAAAAATCAGTTGGTTATCACATAACACTTAGGTCACTATTGCACCAGTAGGCACATCCAGCCTGCAAGCTTGTATTCACAGCCTACAATGTCCAAAGCTGGTAAAGGTCATTGCTGGCTTCTCTCTCCCAAGATGCAATAACTGCACTCAGGAAAAATTACCAAAAGATTAGGTAAGTATATATAAGAGGAAGGATGCATTTGAAATTAAAAAGCCAAGAAGGGTCTTTCTGAACGTCAAAGAGAAAAATACTCATACCCATTTTACAGATAAAAAAACTAGCTAACATCACACAGGTTAGGAGACTTAGTCCAAGTTACAGAGCCAGAAAATGACAGAGGCAACCTGTGAGGTTAAGTTGTGACTGGGCATGACTAGGTGCTTATTGTTCTAGAACAAAGCTTTTGAAATTCCAATATGTCTAGGAATCATTGAGGGTTGTGATTGGCTATACATTCTGACTCACTAGGTATAAAGTAGTACTGATCCTGCAGGAAACAGAGATACACTTTTGTGTAACATTCTAGAACCCTGTACTGCAGAATATGGTTAGAGATGCCCATAAACAGAACTCATGATCCTTGACTCTGGTGGACTGGCTCTTGCCATCACAAGTCTGGATTTCATGAACCTGTATCGACCTTAGGAGGAAAATGAAAATATCAATTCAACATTTCTGAGCAGGAGCTTGAATGGAGAATGCTGGCCTATGGAGAAGAGCTTTCCCTCCTCTACAGACTCACCCTCCACCCCAGGTTCTAGGTTGACCACCTTAAGGTTGATGAATGGTTATTTCTTCTACCTAATAGTCGACCCACTCCTTAAGCTTATGGGTTGATTTGTTTTGTTTGGTTCACAAATCTCACTGGGAAGATAGAAAAGCTTAAACATTACCCCATATTCAAGCTAATTTCAAGACCTCTGAAATTCAAAGTTCAAATCTAAGTATCTTACTCCATTTTATTTTTGTCCTTGTAAGAATATGGCAATAGTTCTTAAAACTCCATATAATCTTTCTTCTGATTCTTCTGTAGCTTTTTTTTATGAGCCACATATAGCATTTTAATATCTGACTAATTCATAGCAAAAACAAAACAAACAAAAACCCACTTCCCAGCCTGTGTGACACATAGTCCTTTTCCTTCCACAATGTATTAAACTTATGCTCAGTACTGAATGCAGGTCTTGTTCTACTGTATGGTTCTCTTGAATCTTTGTTCCATAAATTTATATTTTTTGGCTCATTACTGGTGATTAACACACTACATGGCACATAGTAGATAATGACTAAATGTCTATGGGAAGCCTATATAAACAATCATGAACCTGTTTTTGCTGAACCATAATCTCTTTTTTAAAGGGCATGCCTGTTTTTCAGATTACTAGGAACTCCCTGAAGGGAAAATGACCTCATTTTGAGCAAAAATGAGGTGCCTAATAAGTATCTATCCTAAATGATGGTTTATCAAAGAAAAGGCAGAATCTGTAACTGTAGAGATGTTGTAGAAAGGACTAAGGAAGAACACTGGACTGGGTATCAAAGCCAAGCATCTACCCTTGGCCCCAAGCTCTACCTTTCTACCTGGGATTCATAACTGCTACCTGTGTGGTTACTGCAATGGTTAAGGAACAGAATGTCCTAGATGGTCCCTTTCTGTCTGGAATAGTCTAGATATGCATGGCATGCTGCCACACCATGTGGCTTAGCATCTGCCATGAGTGAGTGTGGCTGACTGTTCACAATTCTAGAGATGCATTTGATCAGCCCTCAGGATTGTCACTGGCTGTGAAAGTCCTCCTTACCTCATTGGACCCATTGAACCAGCACAACTACTCAATGTGAAGGTGGAAAATTAAGCACTCTATGGATTCCAACCATATTCTCTAAGGTATAAAGCATTTCCTGGCAGAAGCAGCTCCCTGAGTCCTTTGTCACCCCCTAGGGCTCTCATTTTAGAGTCTACAGATAAATCACTCTCTTCCTCAGAAGCACACTGACTTCTCTCTTTTCCCAAGGGCTATTCCCTCTTTAATAAGGGCATCTGCTTTACATGTGCCAGGACCATGGATGGGCTATTTCAGATGATTTCAGCACTGCTATAGGAATCAGCTGTGCCTGGCCTCTGTTCTTTCCTGCATGCCCTCTGCCAACGGCTCATTTTTGCCAGGAGGTTTTGGTTTTGCCTGTATCAAATCCAGTACATCAGTTTCCCACAGGTACCTAATGTGCCATCTGCATTTCAGCAAATATTATCTCCTCATTCAGCCTGAATCAAGGGCTTTTTCTCTTAGCATCTGGAATTTGTAGGTAGCCATGTGCATTGGGAGAGCCCACCACAAATGGAAACAAAACAGCATCTGTGAAATGGGATAGCACAGGGATGTGAGCCAAGGAGCCGGGAGCAGGCAAGGAGCAAACCCCAGATGTGTTCGGGGGACAGGAAAGCAAAGTAAGCAAATATAATGTGTTGTGTGCCTAGCCATAAGCCACATGCTTTTATTAACCTCAACTAGTCATCTTGTGACAACTCTATGTATTTATACTTTTGATTTGCAGAATGAAGTAAAGCTAAGAAAGAAAAAGGACAACTTTCCAGAACTCAAGCAATTAATCATTAGATTCAAATCCAAGTTCATTTGAATTCAAATATCATTTTCTTTCCCATTTTATCCAGTTGCTGTGGGCGGAGAAGAGAGAATGAACGGGAAAACAGGTGGAGGAGTGAACAAGGAAGTACAGGAAAGGAATGGGAGTAGGATATTCATAGCTGTGTCAAAGCAGGACTCACAGAGTGTGCCATCAAAGCCAGAGACTGGGTTCTCTCTTGATGTCTCAGTATCAGGACAGTAATAGTGAATACACGTGATTAGCTCAAGAATTTTTCTTTATCTCACTTCTCCATGGGACATTTGATGAGTCTGGACAACATACCCATTTCATCCATGGCCTACTCCACTGCCCAGGGTTGGCCACAGATCACCCATTTGTACAGTATCTACCTTGGTTATCCCCATGTATCGACATTATTATCTCTCACTGTGGAAACAAGTTCTTTCCAAGTGCAAGAGCTTACAAGAATAGCAATGTTCCCCTTATTATTTCTCATAACATGGATGGATGGTCCTTCCTCCAGGTTTCTCATATGGCTACAGTAAAGACCAGGTCCAGGGCTAAAGGAATCTCCAAGGTTTCCTCACTCAAATGACTGGAATAAGACTGTCCTCTGGATCTGACTTCAGAACCTGTGCATACAGCCTCACTAGACAGCTGGAGCTTCCTCACAACTAATTCTACTACAAACTGCATTGATTCTTATGACCTGGCCTTGGGTCTTTTAGTCTTGCTTCTGCTGCATTCACAGTCCAACTAGATTCAAAGGGAGGCAGCACAGACTTCACTTTCCAATGAAAATAGTATCATGGCATACTGTAAGAAGAGCATGTGGGATAGAAGATGTTGTCATGGCCATAGTGGAAACTATTCTGCCACTTTTTTCTCAGGGCCGCATTTCATATGCATCCCACTTTTAAAACTTACTCATCCTTTTTCCCAGTTCCACTAAGTCTGTGCCATTATAGCATCACCTGGAAAGGCAGGGTCTCATCAACTAAGTAAGGTTTGTCTGAGGATGAGGCTATTTGGATGTGTACATATCCTCCTTCTGAAGATGTGTGAACTAGAGAGTCAAGTTGTCTGCTCCCAGAGGTCATTCATTAGACACTTATCATATATTAGGATCTGTGCCTAGCATTTAAGTGGGTTATTTCACATAATACTCAGTAGTTCTAAGGATTATTTTTATTTTATGTTTATGCATGTTATGTCTGAAGGTATGTAAATGCCCCTGTGTCATGCAATGTCTGGGGAGGACAGAAGAGGACATTGGATCCCTTGTAATTGAAATTGCAGATGGCTGTTAGCCACCATGGGAGTGCTGGGATTCAAACCTGGTCCTCTATAAGAATAGACAGTAATATTATATCTAAGTACCCAAGATCATAGCAACCAAGTAGGAGTCATTTGAAATATAATAAAATAATACTGTGGCTTTTAACATCTCCTAACCATTAAAGGACATAAGCTTATGGCATCAGCCGTGGGTTATTCCTCCAAGGAGAGAGCTAATAGCCAATTAGATTTGGGATATACAGGCATATAGCTGCCTCTGCTGCACAGTATTTTCAGGCAGGTGAGGTGTAGCTGGTGCTGATGGAGGAGTCTTGCTTGACTCAAGGAGACCCATATTTGCTTTATTGGTTTAGTGGCCTTTGGTAACACTCTCTGGTATTCCAGAGACCATCTGTACACTTGCATGTGTGGTCTCAATACATCTTTCCCATGTTAACGTCAGGTCTTCGGCAGCAGGGCCTTATCGCCTCTCTTCTTGCAGGTATCCCAGTTTAGAGGCAAGGAGCCTTTACCTTTTGTGGGGCCTTGGATCCCCTGGCCAACATCTCCCTGGTAGAATAATCCATTGCTGATGTCAGAGCTCCTGTATTAATATATTTTGC
>VZQC01006876.1:1002221-1029944 GCA_009823505.1 Rhizomys pruinosus
AGAAGATATAGATAGGTAACAGACTAATTGATAGATAATAGAAAAGTGATAGGTAGCTCTAAGGGAGGACACTTGCTCTCCTGCGCATGGGAGAATGCTAAGACAAATAACTTTGTGTTGAGGGACAGACAGAGTGAAAACATCACTATTTTGCAGCCACTGTAGAAAAAGATCGGATTAGGTGAGTCATCCAGAGGTGTTTAGAAGGAGATGTTTGGATGAGAAACGGGGTTTTTCCATGGTCTCCTCCCAACTACTTATTGTGGTAAAAGAGAAAAGCAAGCACAGCACTTATGCAGTAGAGAACTTAGACAACATTGACTAGTGAGCATAGTTGACATAACTAATTATGGACATGTGGCATCATGTGCCTCCAGATGTGGCCACAGCGAAGTCTTCTTGGGCAGGATTCCAGCCTAGAACATATAATCTGAATGCAATGACAGCAAAACATTAGACAATCACAATATGAAGAATGTTTTCTTTACTGATAGAGGGTAGCATTTATGCTTTAAAATGCCAATATCGTTTTTTAAAAAGTAAAAATATTATGTCTGTATCCATATTAAAATAACTTTATGAGAAAAGAGAATTCAATGCAGTACTTGACCAGTCACTAGATCTTATGGCTAAGAATGACCTCATTAGGTTATCTGCTCAAACTGGATGTGAACAATAAAAATATTATCCATGTAACTTTAAGAAGTTGACCACTACATTGTGGTGATTGAAGAAAACCGGAATATTTAGGGCCAAATTACCATGATGCATATGATGTAAAGTTACTCATGTGACTCAAAAACAACAAAGGAAGGATGTAGAAAATGGATTTTAGTCACCACCATGGATAATTTTATTAAATTTTTGAGCTTTTCATACAATATAATTTGATGATATTTAGATCTCCTCCCCAATCCACACCTTCTCTTACTGTCTCACCCAATTTAATGAACTGTAACATATGAATAATTTTTTATTATTTTATTTATTTTTATGTGTATGAATGTACTGTCTACATGTAGGTTTGTGCACTCATGTCATGCAACGCCTTAGAGATCAGAAGAGGGTGTCGGATTCCCCTGGAACTGGAGTTAAAGACGGTTCTCAGCTGCCATGTGGGTGCTGGGGATCAAACCTGGGTCCTCTGCAAGAGCAGTCAGTGCTCTTAACTGCTAGGCCATCTCTCCAACCCCCTGTATGAATAATTTTTTTAAAAAGAAACAAAGGTCTAGTTTCATTTCAAAGTATCATTGACAAAACAATAAGTATTATTAGTTCTATTATACCCTAACCCAAGTAGACATAATTTTAATAATGGTAATCTTCTAACATAGCAAAATGAGAATTACCCAAAAAGACTGCCCCTGTGGGCAGAGTACCATGGCTGCCCAGAGGAAAAACACATGTGTTTTTGTTTACACCACAGGTGATTGTGGTGTAAACTATGTCAGAGCCTTTGTCACAGAATTCTCCTTTGAGGTAAAAGAGTGCCTAGCCAGCTGACTGTGGGCATTTTTCTGTTACCGTGATAAAATACCATGACCACAGCAGCTTATAGAAGGAAGAGTTTATTTGGCTTATGGTTCCAGAGGGTTAATTGTCCATCAAGGCAGAGGAGGGTGTGGTGAAGTCTGCCTGAGCAGGAAGCTGAGCACTCCCATCTTCAAAAAGCTACAGAAAGCAGGGTGGGAGACTAGTAGTGGGGCAAGGCTTTGAACTCTCAAAGCTGACCCCTAGTAATGTGCTTCCTCCAACAAGGCCACACCTCCTAAAGGTTTTATGACCTTCTCCAAACAGCACCACCAACTGACCAAAGGTTAAAATACTCAAGCTTATAGGGAGCATTCTCATTCAAAATACCACCTATGGTTATTCAGATCTGACAAATGTGAAGAGAGTTTCTCCTAAATGAAGCAAATGAGATTATTACTGAAAGGAGAAGAGGTGACAGTACTTTTGCTGAGAATAAAATTCAAGGCTGGGCATGGCACCATGCCTACAATCCCAACATTTGGAAGGCAAAAACAGGAAGTTTGCTGTGAGTTCTAGGCCAGCCATTGTTGCCTACTGAATTCCATACCACCCAGGGCAATAGAGTAAAAACCCTGTCTCACAATATCAAAATAAACAAAATTCAAGATTTTGTGCAAAAATTAGAAAACTTAACACCCAACACCTTGAGTTTGACACTTCTAATGCTTAAATATTTCTCTGTTGAGATCAGTGGTGATAATGATGACTGTGGTTTTTTGGGGGGGTTGTTGCTGTTTTTGTTGTTGTTGTTGTTGTTGTTTTGTCTTTTAGAGGGTCTCCCTATAGCTCCAGCTGTCCTAGAACTCACTCTGTAGACCAGGCTGGCCTTGAACTCAGAAAGTCCGCCTGCCTCCCAAGTGCTAGGATTAAAGGCATGCACCACTACACCCAGTGACTGTGGTTTTACATACAATCAATGGAAAGTCCCAATGGTTGGAATGTCTGAATAGCTCATTAGACCAACGATCTGTATATGAATGATGAGTGATGCCAAACAATCACACATCGGTGAGACCCCTACAAAATGCTAAAGATATTCATAGGTTTTATTGTATCTGAGGATGAGAAGTTTATTTAAAAGGTTTTAATTTCTTTTAAACCTACTACTTACCAAGTTTTGGTGCATTATCAAAACCAATCTACAATGATCTGAAAGGCTATTCTTCCTACTGCACATCTGTGTGAAGCAAGCTTGTTTTTCACATATTTTAACTAAGATGAACTATCACAACAGTAAACCCAAGAGCAGGTATGAGCACTTAGTTGTTTTCTGATAAACCAGACAATAGGTGACAGCTGGCATTTGTTCTTTGTTACCAAGAGGTATCTGGTATCTTTTCTCTTCTTTATGTTGGATATTTGGCATCCTGATTCTGAAAGCCTTGTCCTGTGCCTTAGGTGTTGACTGGGAATCATTCCTGCTTGTCAATCTTAATGACCAAGTTTCAGGCTAAAACTAACCCACATAGGTGTGAGGGTGGCTTCCAACATGCTTCTTGCTTTTTTTGTTGTTGTTGTTAATTAACTAAGTTAAGATGTCTCTTAAATATTCTTGGCAGAGGATACTTTATTATTTCTGAAGTGCATCTAATACACAGATATGAGACCACTAATATTTAAGGTTATTATTGATAGATGTATATTGCTTTCCATAAATTAGTTTCTGTTTTCATTTTGGTCTAGGTTTATTCCACAGTTGTACCTTCATTAATTACTTTCTGTTGCTGCTTGGGAACAGTCACTCCTTTCCTCTGCTCTTTGAATGCTTCGAGTATTTCTGAAGGTTTGGTTTCTGGACATGAATTTTTTTTTTTTTTTTTTTTTTTTTTTTTTTTTTTTCTCCTTCAACCATAATTGACCTTTTTGCTGGGTCTAGGTTTTTCAGAGGTTTGAATCTATAGTCATTTAGAAACTGGGACTACTTTGCTCCAAGCTCTTTGCCTTCATCGTTGCATTGAAATAGCATCTGTAATTCTGATGGGTTTCCCGTATATGTGACTCGTTTTTCTCTGGTAGCTTTCAGTATTCTATAAGTAAAATATTTTCAAAGATTAGAATTCTTTTTAAAATACAATACAAATCAGTTGGTTCTCACATAACACTTAGGCACTATTGCACCCAGTAGGCACCATCAGCCTGCACGCTTGTATTCCCAGCATACCAATGTCCACCAAGCTGGTAAAGGTCTTGCGGCTTCCTTCCAAGATGCAATAAACTGACCAGGAAAAATTCCCAAATAGATTACGGTATTTTTTCTTTTCTTCTCTCTTTTTAGTATATATAAGAGGAAGGATGCATTTGAAATTAAAAAGCCAAGAAGGGTCTTTCTGAACGTCAAAGAGAAAAATTCTCATACCCATTTTCAGATTTAAAAAAACTAGCTAATATCACACAGGTTAGGAGACTTAGTCCAAGTTACAGAGCCAGAAAATGACAGAGGCAACCTGTGAGGTTAAGTTGTGACTGGGCATGACTAGGTGCTTATTGTTCTAGAACAAAACTTTTGAAATTCCAATATGTCTAGGAATCATTGAGGGTTGTGATTGGCTATACATTCTGACTCGCTAGGTATAAAGTAGTACTGATCCTGCAGGAAACAGAGATACACTTTTGTGTAACATTCTAGAACCCTGTACTGCAGAATATGGTTAGAGATGCCCATAAACAGAACTCATGATCCTTGACTCTGGTGGACTGGCTCTTGCCATCACAAGTCTGGATTTCATGAACTGTTATCGACCTTGGAGGAAAAATGAAAATATCAATTCAACATTTCTGAGCAGGAGCTTGAATGGAGAATGCTGGCCTATGGAGAAGAGCTTTCCCTCCTCTACAGACTCACCCTCCACCCCAGGTTCTAGGTTGACCACCTTAAGGTTGATGAATGGTTTTTTCTTCTACCTAATAGTCGTCCCACTCCTTAAGCTTATGGGTTGATTTGTTTTGTTTGGTTCACAAATCTCACTGGGAAGATAGAAAAGCTTTAACATTACCCCATATTCAAGCTAATTTCAAGACCTCTGAAATTCAAAGTTCAAATCTAAGTATCTTACTCCATTTTATTTTTGTCCTTGTAAGAATATGGCAATAGTTCTTAAAACTCCATATAATCTTTCTTCTGATTCTTCTGTAGCTTTTTTTTATGAGCCACATATAGCATTTTAATATCTGACTAATTCATAGCAAAAAACCAAACAAACAAGAACCCACTTCCCAGCCTGTGTGACACATAGTCCTTTTCCTTCCACAATGTATTAAACTTATGCTCAGTACTGAATGCAGGTCTTGTTCTACTGTATGGTTCCCTGAATCTTTGTTCCATTAAATTATATTTTTTTGGCTCATTTACTGGTGATTAAAACCCCCCCCTCCACTACATGGCACATAGTAGATAATGACTAAATGTCTATGGGAAGCCTATATAAACAATCATGAACCTGTTTTTGCTGAACCATAATCTCTTTTTTAAAGGGCATGCCTGTTTTTCAGATTACTAGGAACTCCCTGAAGGGAAAATGACCTCAACAAAAGCTCCCCCCAAACAAAACAAAAAAAAAAAAAAAAAAAATTTTTTTTAAGCTATTATCCTAAATGATGGTTTATCAAAGAAAAGGCAGAATCTGTAACTGTAGAGATGTTGTAGAAAGGACTAAGGAAGAACACTGGACTGGGTATCAAAGCCAAGCATCTACCCTTGGCCCCAAGCTCTACCTTTCTACCTGGGATTCATAACTGCTACCTGTGTGGTTACTGCAATGGTTAAGGAACAGAATGTCCTAGATGGTCCCTTTCTGTCTGGAATAGTCTAGATATGCATGGCATGCTGCCACACCATGTGGCTTAGCATCTGCCATGAGTGAGTGTGGCTGACTGTTCACAATTCTAGAGATGCATTTGATCAGCCCTCAGGATTGTCACTGGCTGTGAAAGTCCTCCTTACCTCATTGGACCCATTGAACCAGCACAACTACTCAATGTGAAGGTGGAAAATTAAGCACTCTATGGATTCCAACCATATTCTCTAAGGTATAAAGCATTTCCTGGCAGAAGCAGCTCCCTGAGTCCTTTGTCACCCCCTAGGGCTCTCATTTTAGAGTCTACAGATAAATCACTCTCTTCCTCAGAAGCACACTGACTTCTCTCTTTTCCCAAGGGCTATTCCCTCTTTAATAAGGGCATCTGCTTTACATGTGCCAGGACCATGGATGGGCTATTTCAGATGATTTCAGCACTGCTATAGGAATCAGCTGTGCCTGGCCTCTGTTCTTTCCTGCATGCCCTCTGCCAACGGCTCATTTTTGCCAGGAGGTTTTGGTTTTGCCTGTATCAAATCCAGTACATCAGTTTCCCACAGGTACCTAATGTGCCATCTGCATTTCAGCAAATATTATCTCCTCATTCAGCCTGAATCAAGGGCTTTTTCTCTTAGCATCTGGAATTTGTAGGTAGCCATGTGCATTGGGAGAGCCCACCACAAATGGAAACAAAACAGCATCTGTGAAATGGGATAGCACAGGGATGTGAGCCAAGGAGCCGGGAGCAGGCAAGGAGCAAACCCCAGATGTGTTCGGGGGACAGGAAAGCAAAGTAAGCAAATATAATGTGTTGTGTGCCTAGCCATAAGCCACATGCTTTTATTAACCTCAACTAGTCATCTTGTGACAACTCTATGTATTTATACTTTTGATTTGCAGAATGAAGTAAAGCTAAGAAAGAAAAAGGACAACTTTCCAAAACTCAAGCAATTAATCATTAGATTCAAATCCAAGCTCATTTGAATTCAAATATCATTTTCTTTCCCATTTTATCCAGTTGCTGTGGGCGGAGAAGAGAGAATGAACGGGAAAACAGGTGGAGGAGTGAACAAGGAAGTACAGGAAAGGAATGGGAGTAGGATATTCATAGCTGTGTCAAAGCAGGACTCACAGAGTGTGCCATCAAAGCCAGAGACTGGGTTCTCTCTTGATGACTCAATATCAGGACAGTAATAGTGAATACACGTGATTAGCTCAAGAATTTTTCTTTATCTCACTTCTCCATGGGACATTTGATGAGTCTGGACAACATACCCATTTCATCCATGGCCTACTCCACTGCCCAGGGTTGGCCACAGATCACTCATTTGTACAGTATCTACCTTGGTTATCCCCATGTATAGGCATTATTATCTCTCACTGTGGAAACAAGTTCTTTCCAAGTGCAAGAGCTTACAAGAACAGCAATGTTTCCCTTATTATTTCGCATAACATGGATGGATGGTCCTTCCTCCAGGTTTCTCATATGGCTACAGTAAAGACCGGGTCCAGGGCTAAAGGAATCTCCAAGGTTTCCTCACTCAAATGACTGGAATAAGACTGTCCTCTGGATCTGACTTCAGAACCTGTGCATACAGCCTCACTAGACAGCTGGAGCTTCCTCACAACTAATTCTACTACAAACTGCATTGATTCTTATGACCTGGCCTTGGGTCTTTTAGTCTTGCTTCTGCTGCATTCACAGTCCAACTAGATTCAAAGGGAGGCAGCACAGACTTCACTTTCCAATGAAAATAGTATCATGGCATACTGTAAGAAGAGCATGTGGGATAGAAGATGTTGTCATGGCCATAGTGGAAACTATTCTGCCACTTTTTTCTCAGGGCCGCATTTCATGTGCATCCCACTTTTAAAACTTACTCATCCTTTTTCCCAGTTCCACTAAGTCTGTGCCATTATAGCATCACCTGGAAAGGCAGGGTCTCATCAACTAAGTAAGGTTTGTCTGAGGATGAGGCTATTTGGATGTGTACATATCCTCCTTCTGAAGATGTGTGAACTAGAGAGTCAAGTTGTCTGCTCCCAGAGGTCATTCATTAGACACTTATCATATATTAGGATCTGTGCCTAGCATTTAAGTGGGTTATTTCACATAATACTCAGTAGTTCTAAGGATTATTTTTATTTTTATGTTTATGCATGTTATGTCTGAAGGTATTGTAAATGCCCCTGTGTCATGCAATGTCTGGGGAGTGAAGAAAGAGACATGGATCCTTGTCATTGAACATGCAGATGGCTGTTAGCCACCATGGGAGTGCTGGGATTCAAACAAACCCCAGTCTTCTGCAAAAAAACAGCTAGTCTTCTTAATCCCTGTGCAGTCTCTCCAGCCCAACTTTTATTTATTTATTTATAAATAAAATAATACTGTGGCTTTAAATCTCCTAACCATTAAAGGACATAAGCTTATTATGGCATCAGTCATGGGTTCTTCCTCCAAGGCGAGAGCTAATAGCCAATTAGATTTGGGATTATACAGGCATATAGCTGCCACTACTGCTGCACCGATTTCCAGGCAGTGAGGTGTAGCTGGTGCTGATGGAGGAGTCTTGCTTGCTCAAGGAGACCTATCTTGCTTTATGGTTCTTAGGCCTTTTAACACTCTTCTGGATTCAGAGGACATATGTCACCACTTGCAGTTGTATGTCTCCATACCGTCTCCCATGTTAATGTCATGTCTTCAACAGCAGGGCTTTTTTTGCCTCTCTTCTTGCAGGTTTAGAGGCAAGGGGCCTTTACCTTTTGTTGGGGCTTGGATTATTTAACAGGAAAAAACAGTAATTCATGGATTACACATCCTCCAAACATCTGTGTCTATACCAAAGTAACACCTAACAATTTAGTACTGTTTAAATACCCCTATTTCTAATGCTTGTGCTTCGTTAGTAGATCAAAAGGTTATTCCTGGACAAAAAATGTTAGCCCATGAAAAGACACAGCCAGAATTGACCAGAGCCCAAGAACACAGCTCCAGAGAAAGTCGGGGGGAAACTTTTTTCTCTCATCCACCTGTGCCCCCTTTTTACGCCTAGGGAACAATCTGTGGACGAAGGGGAGTGGTAGAATGTAAAGGGTGCAATTTGGGGTGAATGGTGAAACTCCGGCAATATAGTCTGGACACTCAATCTGATCAACTTGATTTGAAATATACAAGCACCCCTGCTGGATGGTGGGCCCCATGGGCTGTATGGGTTTGGGCACAACTGATAGCAAATTGGTTTTACAGGAAGGATGAATGTACTCATAAATTATCACTGATTGTTAAAAATGAAAACAAAACTGAAAGATGCAGGGACAGTTATGGCAGAACTCATGATTTGGGATAGGGTGGGGGTGGGGCGGGGGGAGGGAAAGGGAACTATGCCTGATAAATGATTTGGGAAAATGATATATGAAATACCACCCAAAGCATCAACAAAAAATGAAACTGTAAAAAAAATATATACACATAAAAAAAGAAAATATATAAAATTAATGGACCACACTTTCTATAAGATAAATTGTAAACATCTTACCATAAAGTTAAGCATTATTTATACTTACAGTCAATAAATGTTGTTCATTAAGCTTTGCAGAATCTCCCCTGAAACATTTTCAGCATAAGAAGTCAAAACTAGTGAGATTAGTGCATCACAATGTTACCTGGCCCTTTCACTTGAAATTTACGCTGGTAGCACAAATGAAACAGGAACTAAGAAATTAGCCTTCCTTGAAGAAATAGCTGAGTTAGGGAATGGAGCAAGGAAAACACAAGATGAGCCAGGAGCCACTTATACCAAAAAGTGAGAAAACATAATTGGGCCATGTTACAAAGACAGATGAGATAACATGCAGGGCTATCTAATTGGCCAGGTCTTGAACAATTTTAGCACCAGACTAATTAGTAGGGATATATCATAACCAATTGAGAAGAATGAATGTTTATACTAATAAAAGATAGATGCCTGACATGAGGCTAGATTAGATAGATGTGTCTAGCATAGCTAGATAGCTAGATAGATAGACTAGATTAGATAGATGATAGAAGATATAGATAGGTAACAGACTAATTGATAGATAATAGAAAAGTGATAGGTAGCTCTAAGGGAGGACACTTGCTCTCCTGCGCATGGGAGAATGCTAAGACAAATAACTTTGTGTTGAGGGACAGACAGAGTGAAAACATCACTATTTTGCAGCCACTGTAGAAAAAGATCGGATTAGGTGAGTCATCCAGAGGTGTTTAGAAGGAGATGTTTGGATGAGAAACGGGGTTTTTCCATGGTCTCCTCCCAACTACTTATTGTGGTAAAAGAGAAAAGCAAGCACAGCACTTATGCAGTAGAGAACTTAGACAACATTGACTAGTGAGCATAGTTGACATAACTAATTATGGACATGTGGCATCATGTGCCTCCAGATGTGGCCACAGCGAAGTCTTCTTGGGCAGGATTCCAGCCTAGAACATATAATCTGAATGCAATGACAGCAAAACATTAGACAATCACAATATGAAGAATGTTTTCTTTACTGATAGAGGGTAGCATTTATGCTTTAAAATGCCAATATCGTTTTTTAAAAAGTAAAAATTATAGATATGTCTGTATCCATATTAAAATAACTTTATGAGAAAAGAGAATTCAATGCAGTACTTGACCAGTCACTAGATCTTATGGCTAAGAAGAAGTGTTTCCAGCAGTATATTGAAAAGGAGTGGGGATAGGGGGCAGCCTTGCCAGGTTCGCGACTTTAAGGGAAATGCTTCTAATTTTTCTCTATTTAGAATGATGTTGGCTGTGGTTTGTTGTATATGGCTTTAATTATGTAAAAGAATGTTCCCTACAATCCAATTCCCTCTAGGACTATAAACATGAAGGCATGTTGAAGTTTATAGAAGGTCTATTCTGCATCAATTGAGATGACCATGCAGTTTTTGTCTTTCAGTCCATTTATGTACTTATGATATTTATTGATTTATTTATACTGAACCATCCCTGCCTTTCTGGTATAAATCCGACTTGGTCATGGTGGATGACCTTTTGATGTGTGACTGCATGTGGTTTACAAATATTTTGTTGAAAAATTTTGCATTGATGTTCATTAATGAAATGGGTCTATAGTTTTCTTTTTTGATTGTATCTTTGCCTAGTTTGGGTATTAGAGTGATGCTGGCTTCATAGAAGGAATTTGGGAAATTTCCCTCTGTTTCTATCCTTTTGAATAATTTGAATAATAATACTTGTAGGTCCTATTTAAGTGTCTTAAGAAATTCTGCTGTAAATTCATCTGAGCCTGGGCTTTTTTTAGTTGGGAGGTTTTGTATTACTGTTTCAATTTCCTCATATGTTATGGGTCTGTTTAGGTTGTCAATCTCTTCTTAGTTAAGCTTTGGTGATTTCCATGATTTCAGATATTCATCTATTTCTCTTAGGTTTTCAAATTTAATATAGTATAGGTTTTTTATTTTTTTATTTATTTTTGTAGGTGTATGAGTGTACTGTCTGCATGTAGGTTTGTGCACCCGCGTCGTGCAATGCCACAGAGGACAGAATAGGGTGTCAGATGCCCCCTGGAACTTGAGTTAAAGACAGATCTCAGCCGCCATGTGGGTGCTGGGGATCAAACCCAGGTCCTCTGCAAGAGCAGTCGGTTCTCTTAACGGATAGGCCATCTCTCCAGCCCCAGTATAGGTTTTTAAAGTCTTCTCTGCCAGGGCGTGGTGGCGCACGCCTTTAATCCTAGCACTTGGGAGGCAGAGGCAGGCGGATCTTTGTGAGTTCAAGGCCAGCCCAGTCTACAGAGTGAGTTTCAGGACAGCTAGGGCTACAGGGAGACCCTGTCTTGAAAAGACAAAAAAAAAAAAGGTATTCTTATACACTTGTCTGGATCCTTTTGTTATCTGTTGTGATGTTTCCCTTTTCATTTCTAATTTTCTTGACTTGGAGTTGCTCTTTCTTTTGGTTAACTGGGCTAGAGGTCTATCTATCTTGTTTATCCTTTCAAAGAATCAGCTCTTGGATTCATTGATTCTTTATGTTGTTTTCTTTGTTTCTATTTCATTGATCTCCACTCAAATTTTTGTTATTTCTTCTCATTTGTTGTTGTCTCTCGAGTGTTTTTAATTGCAGTGTTTGGTCATTTATTTGTGCTCTTTCTCTTTTCTTAATGTAGGCACTTCGAGCTATAAGTTTCCCTCTTAGGACTCTTTTAGTCTCTCTCTCTCTCTCTCTCTCTCTCTCTCTCTCTCTCTCTCTCTCTCAGACAGGGTCTTCCTGTAGCTCTGGCTGTCCTGGAACTTGCTTTGTAGACCAGGCTGGCCTTGACCTCACAAAGATCTGCCTGCATCTGCCTCCCAAGTGCTAGGATTCAAAGCATGCACTGCTTTTAAAGTGTCCCCTAGGTTTTTTTGTGTTGTATTGTCCTTTTCATTTAGTTCCAAGAATACTTCTATTTCTTTCTTTATTTCTGCCTTGACCATTCAGTAGTGTGTTGTTTAGTCTCCCTGAGTTCTTGTAGACAGTAGGGCTTCTTCTGGTATTAATATTAAGCTTTATAGCACTGTGGTCTGATAGAATGCATGGAATTATTTCAAGTATTTTTGCATTTGTTGAGGTTTGTTCTGTGTCCCAGTATGTGGTCAGTTTCGGAGAGCATTCCATAGAGGTGCTAAATAGAAGGTATATTCTTTGGTGTTTAGGTGAAATAGTTGGTAGATGTCTTTCACATCCATTTGATGTATTGTATTGTTCAATTCAGATGTCTCTCTGTTTATTCCCTGTCCACTTGCCCTCTCCAGTGGGCACAGTTGGGTATTGAAACCCCCCACTATTAGTGCCTTAAAGTCATGTAGAATTGTCCTTATGAAGTTCAGTGCACCAGAGTTGGGTGCATATATATTTATGATTGTGAAATCTTCATGGTTAATTGTTGCCTTGATAAGAATGTAATGACCCTCTTCATCTCTTCTGGTCAGTTTTAATTTGAAGTCTATTCTGTCTGATATTAAAATAGCAACTCATGCTTGCTTTTTTGGTACCATTTGTTTGGAATATTTTTCCATCCTTTCACATTAAGGTGGTGCCTATCTCTGAAGGTAAGATGGGTTTCTTATAGACAACAAAAAGATGGATTCAATTCTTAATCCATTCTCCCAGTCTTTGTCTCTTGACTTGGGAGTTCAGACCACTAATATTTAAGGTTATTATTGAGAGATGTATATTGCTTTCCATAAATTTAGTTTCTGTTTTCATTTTTGGTCTAGGTTTGTATTTCCACAGTTGTACCTTCATTAATTACTTTCTGTTGCTGCTTGGGAACAGTCACTCCTTTCCTCTGCTCTTTGAATTGCCTTGAGTATTTTCTGAAGGGTTGGTTTTCTGGACATGAATTCTTTAAGGTTATTTATGTCATGAAAGATTGTTCTTTCTCCTTCAACCATAATTGACATTTTTCTGGGTAAGGTTTTCTGAGTTGGCATCTATAGTCATTTAGAACTGGGAATACTTTGCTCCAATCTCTTTTGCCTTTCATCGTTTGCATTGATAAGTCATCTGTAATTCTGATGGGTTTCCCTTTATATGTGACTCGTTTTTCTCTGGTAGCTTTCAGTATTCTATAAGTAAAATATTTTTAAAAGATTAGAATTCTTTTTAAAAATAAAATAAAAATCAGTTGGTTATCACATAACACTTAGGTCACTATTGCACCAGTAGGCACATCCAGCCTGCAAGCTTGTATTCACAGCCTACAATGTCCAAAGCTGGTAAAGGTCATTGCTGGCTTCTCTCTCCCCAGATGCAATAACTGCACTCAGGAAAAATTACCAAAAGATTAGGTAAGTATATATAAGAGGAAGGATGCATTTGAAATTAAAAAGCCAAGAAGGGTCTTTCTGAACGTCAAAGAGAAAAATTCTCATACCCATTTTACAGATAAAAAAACTAGCTAATATCACACAGGTTAGGAGACTTAGTCCAAGTTACAGAGCCAGAAAATGACAGAGGCAACCTGTGAGGTTAAGTTGTGACTGGGCATGACTAGGTGCTTATTGTTCTAGAACAAAACTTTTGAAATTCCAATATGTCTAGGAATCATTGAGGGTTGTGATTGGCTATACATTCTGACTCGCTAGGTATAAAGTAGTACTGATCCTGCAGGAAACAGAGATACACTTTTGTGTAACATTCTAGAACCCTGTACTGCAGAATATGGTTAGAGATGCCCATAAACAGAACTCATGATCCTTGACTCTGGTGGACTGGCTCTTGCCATCACAAGTCTGGATTTCATGAACCTGTATCGACCTTAGGAGGAAAATGAAAATATCAATTCAACATTTCTGAGCAGGAGCTTGAATGGAGAATGCTGGCCTATGGAGAAGAGCTTTCCCTCCTCTACAGACTCACCCTCCACCCCAGGTTCTAGGTTGACCACCTTAAGGTTGATGAATGGTTCTTTCTTCTACCTAATAGTCGCCCCACTCCTTAAGCTTATGGGTTGATTTGTTTTGTTTGGTTCACAAATCTCACTGGGAAGATAGGAAAGCTTCAACATTACCCCATATTCAAGCTAATTTCAAGACCTCTGAAATTCAAAGTTCAAATCTAAGTATCTTACTCCATTTTATTTTTGTCCTTGTAAGAATATGGCAATAGTTCTTAAAACTCCCTATAATCTTTCTTCTGATTCTTCTGTAGCTTTTTTTTATGAGCCACATATAGCATTTTAATATCTGACTAATTCATAGCAAAAACAAAACAAACAAAAACCCACTTCCCAGCCTGTGTGACGCATAGTCCTTTTCCTTCCACAATGTATTAAACTTATGCTCAGTACTGAATGCAGGTCTTGTTCTACTGTATGGTTCTCTTGAATCTTTGTTCCATAAATTTATATTTTTTGGCTCATTACTGGTGATTAACACACTACATGGCACATAGTAGATAATGACTAAATGTCTATGGGAAGCCTATATAAACAATCATGAACCTGTTTTTGCTGAACCATAATCTCTTTTTTAAAGGGCATGCCTGTTTTTCAGATTACTAGGAACTCCCTGAAGGGAAAATGACCTCATTTTGAGCAAAAATGAGGTGCCTAATAAGTATCTATCCTAAATGATGGTTTATCAAAGAAAAGGCAGAATCTGTAACTGTAGAGATGTTGTAGAAAGGACTAAGGAAGAACACTGGACTGGGTATCAAAGCCAAGCATCTACCCTTGGCCCCAAGCTCTACCTTTCTACCTGGGATTCATAACTGCTACCTGTGTGGTTACTGCAATGGTTAAGGAACAGAATGTCCTAGATGGTCCCTTTCTGTCTGGAATAGTCTAGATATGCATGGCATGCTGCCACACCATGTGGCTTAGCATCTGCCATGAGTGAGTGTGGCTGACTGTTCACAATTCTAGAGATGCATTTGATCAGCCCTCAGGATTGTCACTGGCTGTGAAAGTCCTCCTTACCTCATTGGACCCATTGAACCAGCACAACTACTCAATGTGAAGGTGGAAAATTAAGCACTCTATGGATTCCAACCATATTCTCTAAGGTATAAAGCATTTCCTGGCAGAAGCAGCTCCCTGAGTCCTTTGTCACCCCCTAGGGCTCTCATTTTAGAGTCTACAGATAAATCACTCTCTTCCTCAGAAGCACACTGACTTCTCTCTTTTCCCAAGGGCTATTCCCTCTTTAATAAGGGCATCTGCTTTACATGTGCCAGGACCATGGATGGGCTATTTCAGATGATTTCAGCACTGCTATAGGAATCAGCTGTGCCTGGCCTCTGTTCTTTCCTGCATGCCCTCTGCCAACGGCTCATTTTTGCCAGGAGGTTTTGGTTTTGCCTGTATCAAATCCAGTACATCAGTTTCCCACAGGTACCTAATGTGCCATCTGCATTTCAGCAAATATTATCTCCTCATTCAGCCTGAATCAAGGGCTTTTTCTCTTAGCATCTGGAATTTGTAGGTAGCCATGTGCATTGGGAGAGCCCACCACAAATGGAAACAAAACAGCATCTGTGAAATGGGATAGCACAGGGATGTGAGCCAAGGAGCCAGGAGCAGGCAAGGAGCAAACCCCAGATGTGTTCGGGGGACAGGAAAGCAAAGTAAGCAAATATAATGTGTTGTGTGCCTAGCCATAAGCCACATGCTTTTATTAACCTCAACTAGTCATCTTGTGACAACTCTATGTATTTATACTTTTGATTTGCAGAATGAAGTAAAGCTAAGAAAGAAAAAGGACAACTTTCCAAAACTCAAGCAATTAATCATTAGATTCAAATCCAAGCTCATTTGAATTCAAATATCATTTTCTTTCCCATTTTATCCAGTTGCTGTGGGCGGAGAAGAGAGAATGAACGGGAAAACAGGTGGAGGAGTGAACAAGGAAGTACAGGAAAGGAATGGGAGTAGGATATTCATAGCTGTGTCAAAGCAGGACTCACAGAGTGTGCCATCAAAGCCAGAGACTGGGTTCTCTCTTGATGACTCAATATCAGGACAGTAATAGTGAATACACGTGATTAGCTCAAGAATTTTTCTTTATCTCACTTCTCCATGGGACATTTGATGAGTCTGGACAACATACCCATTTCATCCATGGCCTACTCCACTGCCCAGGGTTGGCCACAGATCACACATTTGTACAGTATCTACCTTGGTTATCCCCATGTATAGACATTATTATCTCTCACTGTGGAAACAAGTTCTTTCCAAGTGCAAGAGCTTACAAGAAAAGCAATGTTACCCTTATTATTTCACATAACATGGATGGATGGTCCTTCCTCCAGGTTTCTCATATGGCTACAGTAAAGACCAGGTCCAGGGCTAAAGGAATCTCCAAGGTTTCCTCACTCAAATGACTGGAATAAGACTGTCCTCTGGATCTGACTTCAGAACCTGTGCATACAGCCTCACTAGACAGCTGGAGCTTCCTCACAACTAATTCTACTACAAACTGCATTGATTCTTATGACCTGGCCTTGGGTCTTTTAGTCTTGCTTCTGCTGCATTCACAGTCCAACTAGATTCAAAGGGAGGCAGCACAGACTTCACTTTCCAATGAAAATAGTATCATGGCATACTGTAAGAAGAGCATGTGGGATAGAAGATGTTGTCATGGCCATAGTGGAAACTATTCTGCCACTTTTTTCTCAGGGCCGCATTTCATGTGCATCCCACTTTTAAAACTTACTCATCCTTTTTCCCAGTTCCACTAAGTCTGTGCCATTATAGCATCACCTGGAAAGGCAGGGTCTCATCAACTAAGTAAGGTTTGTCTGAGGATGAGGCTATTTGGATGTGTACATATCCTCCTTCTGAAGATGTGTGAACTAGAGAGTCAAGTTGTCTGCTCCCAGAGGTCATTCATTAGACACTTATCATATATTAGGATCTGTGCCTAGCATTTAAGTGGGTTATTTCACATAATACTCAGTAGTTCTAAGGATTATTTTTATTTTATGTTTATGCGTGTTATGTCTGAAGGTATGTAAATGCCCCTGTGTCATGCAATGTCTGGGGAGGACAGAAGAGGACATTGGATCCCTTGTAATTGAAATTGCAGATGGCTGTTAGCCACCATGGGAGTGCTGGGATTCAAACCTGGTCCTCTATAAGAATAGACAGTAATATTATATCTAAGTACCCAAGATCATAGCAACCAAGTAGGAGTCATTTGAAATATAATAAAATTACTGTGGCTTTTAACATCTCCTAACCATTAGAGGATGTAAGCTTATGGCATCAGCCGTGGGTTATTCCTCCAAGGAGAGAGCTAATAGCCAATTAGATTTGGGATATACAGGCATATAGCTGCCTCTGCTGCACAGTATTTTCAGGCAGGTGAGGTGTAGCTGGTGCTGATGGAGGAGTCTTGCTTGACTCAAGGAGACCCATATTTGCTTTATTGGTTTAGTGGCCTTTGGTAACACTCTCTGGTATTCCAGAGACCATCTGTACACTTGCATGTGTGGTCTCAATACGTCTTTCCCATGTTAACGTCAGGTCTTCAACAGCAGGGCCTTATCGCCTCTCTTCTTGCAGGTATCCCAGTTTAGAGGCAAGGAGCCTTTACCTTTTGTGGGGGCTTGGATATTTAACAGGAAAAAAATGTAATTCATGGATTAACATACCATCCAAACATCTGTGTCTATACCAAAGTAACCTACCAACAATTATACTGTTTAAATACCTATTTTCATAATTGCTTGTGCTTCGTTAGTAGGATTAACGGTTATTCTGGACAAACTGTTAGCTCATGAAAAGAAACAGCCGAATTGACCAGAGCCCAAGACAACAGCTCCAGAGAAAGTAGAACTGTTTTTCTTCTCATCCACCTGTGCCCCTTTTCTAGCCTAGGGAACAATCTGTGGAAGAGGGGCATGGTAGATAATGTAAGGTGCAATTGGGTGAAATGGTGAAACTACAGCAATATAGTTGGACACTCAATTGATCAACTTGATTGACATACAAGCCCCCCTGCTGGATGGTGGGACCCATGGGCTGTTGGGTTTGGGCACAACTGCTGCAAATTGGTTTTACAGGAGGATGCTTGTACTCACTAAATATCACTTATTGTTAAAAATGAAAAAAAAAAAAAAACTGAAAGATGCAGGACAGTTTGGAAGAATGCATGATTCGGATAGGGTGGTGGGTGGGGGCAGGGAAAGGGAAATATGCCTGAACTGAATTGGAAAATGATATATGAAATACACAAAGCATCAACAAAAAAAATGAAAATGTAAAAAATATATACATAAAAAAGAAATATCATAAAATTAATGGAACACACTTTCTATAAGATAAATTGTAAATATCTTACCATAAAGTTAAGCATTATTTATACTTACAGTCAATCCCAATGTGTTCATGAAGCTTTGAAGAATCTCCCCTGAAACATTTTCAGCATAAGAAGTCAAAAGTAGTGAGATTAGTGCATCACAATGTTACCTGGCCCTTTCACTTGAAATTTACGCTGGTAGCACAAATGAAACAGGAACTAAGAAATTAGCCTTCCTTGAAGAAATAGCTGAGTTAGGGAATGGAGCAAGGAAAACACAAGATGAGCCAGGAGCCACTTATACCAAAAAGTGAGAAAACATAATTGGGCCATGTTACAAAGACAGATGAGATAACATGCAGGGCTATCTAATTGGCCAGGTCTTGAACAATTTTAGCACCAGACTAGTTAGTAGGGATATATCATAACCAATTGAGAAGAATGAATGTTTATACTAATAAAAGATAGATGACTGACATAGAGGCTAGATAGATAGATACTGTCTAGATAGATAGATAGATAGATAGATAGATAGATAGATAGATAGATGATAGACAGAAGATATAGATAGGTAACAGACTAATTGATAGATAATAGAAAAGTGATAGGTAGCTCTAAGGGAGGACACTTGCTCTCCTGCGCATGGGAGAATGCTAAGACAAATAACTTTGTGTTGAGGGACAGACAGAGTGAAAACATCACTATTTTGCAGCCACTGTAGAAAAAGATCGGGTTAGGTGAGTCATCCAGAGGTGTTTAGAAGGAGATGTTTGGATGAGAAACAGGGTTTTTCCATGGTCTCCTCCCAACTACTTATTGTGGTAAAAGAGAAAAGCAAGCACAGCACTTATGCAGTAGAGAACTTAGACAACATTGACTAGTGAGCATAGTTGACATAACTAATTATGGACATGTGGCATCATGTGCCTCCAGATGCGGCCACAGCGAAGTCTTCTTGGGCAGGATTCCAGCCTAGAACATATAATCTGAATGCAATGACAGCAAAACATTAGACAATCACAATATGAAGAATGTTTTCTTTACTGATAGAGGGTAGCATTTATGCTTTAAAATGCCAATATCGTTTTTTAAAAAGTAAAAATATTATGTCTGTATCCATATTAAAATAACTTTATGAGAAAAGAGAATTCAATGCAGTACTTGACCAGTCACTAGATCTTATGGCTAAGAATGACCTCATTAGGTTATCTGCTCAAACTGGATGTGAACAATAAAAATATTATCCATGTAACTTTAAGAAGTTGACCACTACATTGTGGTGATTGAAGAAAACCGAAATATTTAGGGCCAAATTACCATGATGCATATGAAGTAAAGTTACTCATGTGACTCAAAAACAACAAAGGAAGGATGTAGAAAATGGATTTTAGTCACCACCATGGATAATTTTATTAAATTTTTGAGCTTTTCATACAATATAATTTGATGATATTTAGATCTCCTCCCCAATCCACACCTTCTCTTACTGTCTCACCCAATTTAATGAACTGTAACATATGAATAATTTTTTATTATTTTATTTATTTTTATGTGTATGAATGTACTGTCTACATGTAGGTTTGTGCACTCATGTCATGCAACGCCTTAGAGATCAGAAGAGGGTGTCGGATTCCCCTGGAACTGGAGTTAAAGACGGTTCTCAGCTGCCATGTGGGTGCTGGGGATCAAACCTGGGTCCTCTGCAAGGGCAGTCAGTGCACTTAACTGCTAGGCCATCTCTCCAACCCCCTGTATGAATAATTTTTTTAAAAAGAAACAAAGGTCTAGTTTCATTTCAAAGTATCATTGACAAAACAATAAGTATTATTAGTTCTATTATACCCTAACCCAAGTAGACATAATTTTAATAATGGTAATCTTCTAACATAGCAAAATGAGAATTACCCAAAAAGACTGCCCCTGTGGGCAGAGTACCATGGCTGCCCAGAGGAAAAACACATGTGTTGGTGATTGTGGTGTAAACTATGTCAGAGCCTTTGTCACAGAATTCTCCTTTGAGGTAAAAGAGTGCCTAGCCAGCTGACTGTGGGCATTTTTCTGTTACCGTGATAAAATACCATGACCACAGCAGCTTATAGAAGGAAGAGTTTATTTGGCTTATGGTTCCAGAGGGTTAATTGTCCATCAAGGCAGAGGAGGGTGTGGCAAAGTCTGCCTGAGCAGGAAGCTGAGCACTCCCATCTTCAAAAAGCTACAGAAAGCAGAGTGGGAGACTAGTAGTGGGGCAAGGCTTTGAACTCTCAAAGCTGACCCCTAGTAATGTGCTTCCTCCAACAAGGCCACACCTCCTAAAGGTTTTATGACCTTCTCCAAACAGCACCACCAACTGACCAAAGGTTAAAATACTCAAGCTTATAGGGAGCATTCTCATTCAAAATACCACCTATGGTTATTCAGATCTGACAAATGTGAAGAGAGTTTCTCCTAAATGAAGCAAATGAGATTATTACTGAAAGGAGAAGAGGTGACAGTACTTTTGCTGAGAATAAAATTCAAGGCTGGGCATGGCACCATGCCTACAATCCCAACATTTGGAAGGCAAAAACAGGAAGTTTGCTGTGAGTTCTAGGCCAGCCATTGTTGCCTACTGAATTCCATACCACCCAGGGCAATAGAGTAAAAACCCTGTCTCACAATATCAAAATAAACAAAATTCAAGATTTTGTGCAAAAATTAGAAAACTTAACACCCAACACCTTGAGCTTGACACTTCTAATGCTTAAATATTTCTCTGTTGAGATCAGTGGTGATAATGATGACTGTGGTTTTTGGGGGGGGTTGTTGTTTTTGTTGTTGTTGTTGTTGTTTTGTCTTTTAGAGGGTCTCCCTATAGCTCCAGCTGTCCTAGAACTCACTCTGTAGACCAGGCTGGCCTTGAACTCAGAAAGTCCGCCTGCCTCCCAAGTGCTAGGATTAAAGGCGTGCACCACTACACCCAGTGACTGTGGTTTTACATACAATCAATGGAAAGTCCCAATGGTTGGAATGTCTGAATAGCTCATTAGACCAACGATCTGTATATGAATGATGAGTGATGCCAAACAATCACACATCGGTGAGACCCCTACAAAATGCTAAAGATATTCATAGGTTTTATTGTATCTGAGGATGAGAAGTTTATTTAAAAGGTTTTAATTTCTTTTAAACCTACTACTTACCAAGTTTTGGTGCATTATCAAAACCAATCTACAATGATCTGAAAGGCTATTCTTCCTACTGCACATCTGTGTGAAGCAAGCTTGTTTTTCACATATTTTAACTAAGATGAACTATCACAACAGTAAACCCAAGAGCAGGTATGAGCACTTAGTTGTTTTCTGATAAACCAGACAATAGGTGACAGCTGGCATTTGTTCTTTGTTACCAAGAGGTATCTGGTATCTTTTCTCTTCTTTATGTTGGATATTTGGCATCCTGATTCTGAAAGCCTTGTCCTGTGCCTTAGGTGTTGACTGGGAATCATTCCTGCTTGTCAATCTTAATGACCAAGTTTCAGGCTAAAACTAACCCACATAGGTGTGAGGGTGGCTTCCAACATGCTTCTTGCTTTTTTTGTTGTTGTTGTTAATTAACTAAGTTAAGATGTCTCTTAAATATTCTTGGCAGAGGATACTTTATTATTTCTGAAGTGCATCTAATACACAGATACACATTTTTAATAGAGATAGCAATCCCAGCACATATAATTATTTTCTGGTACAAAACCAGCTACATTCTTATTTTCATAAATGCTTGCTGCATTGTTTCATTTAACTAGTATTCTCTATACTAAGAAGGTGGCATTGGACTTCATCTAATAGTGTCCTATAAGTCAGTGCCTTACAGAGTCCACCAAATTTCCCCACCCAAATTAAAGTGATTTTGGCTTATTACTTCAAAACATTGTCCCTGTTCTTTATTAGGCTTGTTGAATATTTTCCTTATTTATATCTACCTTTCCTCTCCACACAGCATCCCTCAATGCTTACTCTGTCTAAGGGAGCTGGAATATGAAAGAGTTTTGCTTAATTTAATTAATGCAAAGTAAATGGCTAACAAAAGAATCCAAGCAAACACTCTTAGAATCCTCTCTGCTAAAGAATGAGTCTTTTGTCATATGTAGACAGACTAAGAATTAAAGTAGAATACTGAAGCCCAGATATGGGTCAACTGAAAATATTTTAAAATATTTTTTTCCTAATACACTCTCTCAGTCTATGTCTTTTGATTGAGGAGTTTAGAACATTAATATTTAAGGTTATTATTGAGAGGTGTATGTTGCTTCCTTTCAACTTGTTTTTTGTTTGCATTCTTGGTTTAGGTCTGTATTTACGCTGTTATGCTTTTATTAATTTCTCTAACTGCTTGGGGATAGTTGCTCCTTTTCTCTGTTCTTTGAATTGCTTTGAGTATTTTCTGAAGTGTTGGTTTTTTTGACATGTGTTCTTTCATTTTGTTTATGTCATGAAATATCTTTCTTTCTCCTTCAACTATAATTGACATTTTTGCTGGGTATAGTAATCTGGGCTGGCATCTAAAGTCACTTAGCATTGGGAATATTTTCTTCTGGCTTTCATAGTTTGCACTGAGAAGTCAGCTGTAATTCTGATGGGTTTCCCCTTTTATGTAATTTGTTGTTTTTCTCTTGTGGCTTTCAGTATTTTTGTCTTTGTTTTGAGCATCTAGTGTTTTAACTATGATATGGTGTGTGGAATTTCTTTTCTGGTATTATCTATTTGGTGTTCTATGTGCTTCTTGTATTTGTATTTTTGAGGGGGTTGTCTTTTTTCAGTTTGGGGAAATTTTCTTCTATTATCTTGTTGATGATCTGATCAATTCCATTGTCTTGGGATTCTTCTCCTTCCTCTATCCCTATGATGCAGAGATTTGGTCTTTTAATAGTATCTCACATTTCCTGATTGTTCCACTCGCGTTTTTTTTTAATTTTTCATAATCTTCACTTGAACATTTTAGTTGTTCTGTGTTATCCTGCAGGTCTGCTATTCTATTTTCTGCTTCACCCATTCTGCTTCTGAGGCTTTCTCCCATCCTTTCCTGTTGATTGGATGCATGTTCTGTTTCCTTTTTCAGTTCTTCCTGTGATTTCTTTACTATGTCCACTTCCTTTTGGAACTTGGCATTCCCTATGTGCATCTCTTTGTTTAGCTGGTCAGTTTCTTTTTTCATTTCAGCCTAGGTTCTTTTCAGTGTTTCCACTTTCTTCCGGAGTTTGTCATTCTCTTCCTCTAGTTTTTTTGGAGTTTGTGTTTCTCTTCCTCTAGTTCTTTTCAGAGTTTGTCATTCTTTCCCTCTAGTTCTTTCCAAAGCTTATCATTCTTTTTTTTCATTTAAAAATATTTTTATTGATTCTTTGAAAACTGTATACAATGGGCATATCCAGACCCCTCCCCATCTCTACCTCACCCCACTACCCCATCCCCCTCTTCATGATCTCTCTCATTTTTGTAAGGCCTGTCCAATCTAACTTGTGTTCCTCATATGCTCTTGGGTGTGGGCCGAGTCTGGTCAACCTACCAGGTGTCACACCCTTAAAGGAAACTGACTCTCTCCCAGCAACTATTAGTTGTCAGTAGCTCCTCAGCTAGGAATGGGCTTCCTGCCCACCTCCCCCATCCATGCTGGATTTTTGTCTGGCTTGGGCTTTCACAGGTCTTGTGTGTGCTGTTGTAATCACTGTGGGTTCACATGTGCACCTGCCCTGTGGTGTTCAGACAACACAGTTTCCGTATATTCACCTGCCACTTCTCACTCTTACAGTCTTTCTACTCCCATCTTCTGCAATGATCCTTGAGCCTTGGGAGGAGAGGAGAGGGTGTCCCCTATAGGACTGACATTCCAGACTCTTATTCTCTGCATCTTGGACAGTTGTGAGTCTCTGTGTTAATCACCATCTGCTGCAAGAAGCAGCTTTTCCAGTGCGAGTTAAGAGGTGCGCTAATATATGGGTATAACAATAAGTCATTAGGAGTCAGTTTAATACAATGTCTGTTTAGTAGAATAATAGTAATAGGTTCTCCCATATAGCCTGTGTCTTGTCTAGCCAGGTTCTTGGCTCTGATAACAGTGCCAGGTATGGGCTTCATCTTGTAAATCAGGCTTTAAATCAAATTCAAAAGTGGTTGGTTGAAGTTTATCATTCTTTCATTCTAGATCCTTCCCTTAGTTCTGTGATTTGTTCTTTGTATTATTTGATTTCTTTGAATATGTCTATGACCGTTCTTTTAAGGTCTATTTCTTAGTCTCCTTCCAGGGAGATTTCATTGTAGGGATCTTCTATAGGACTGGTCGAGTTTGGTGTGGATTTCTTATGAGATTTTCCCATGTTATTTTTTCGTTGCGTCTTCGGCATGTGGGTTTATTTTTTTGTTTGGATTCTGGTGCTAATTTCAAATGTTAATATGGAGGATTGGTTGGTCACTCACTGTGCTTCCTGCCAGTCAGTTCCTCTACATTGGTTGTGCAGTCTAGAATCGCCAAGACTGTGCTCAGTGGATAGTCTCCACTGCAGCTCCACCAGTTTACTGGATCCCCGGCACCACTGATGGGTGCTGGCCTCCTTGGCATTTTCCTGAGGCTGTCTGTGTGACTCCACCCACATCAATCACCCTGGAGGGAGGAGGGGCGTAGCACCCTACCTGGTTCCTGAGCCCTAGACCTCTGGCACTGGCCCCTGTAGCCTGTGCCTTCCCCATGCCTTCCTGGCCCACCTGGCATCTACAAGAAACCGCCCTCAAGAACAGACACCAAGCAAATGGTACCAAACAGCAAGCAGGAGTTGCTATTCTAATATCAGACAAAATAGACCTCAGAGTAAAGTCAATCAGAAGAGATAAAAAGGGCCTTTATATCCTTATCAAAGGAAAAATTAACCAGGAAGATTTCACAATCCTAAATGTTTATGCACCAAACTCAGGTGCATGGGACTATAGAAACACAATTCTGCAAGTTCTCAAGACAGAGATTAATCCCAGCACATTAATAGTGGGGTACTTCAATACCCCACTGAGCCCAGCTGGAAAAAAATAAACAGAGAAACATTGGAATTGAACAATACAATACAACAAATGGACCTCACAGACATCTACAGAATATTCCACCCAAACACCAGAGAATATACTTTCTACTCAGCACCCCATGGAACAGTTTCCAAAATCAACAACATCCTGGGAAAGAAAAGAAATCTCAACAAATACAAAAGGATTTAAATAATTTCATGCATTCTATAAGACCACAGTGCAATAAAGATCAATATTAACACCAGAATAAGCTCAAGACTAGCTACAAGAACACATGGAGACTAAACAAAAAAATCCTGAATAATGAATGGGTCAGGGAAGAAATAAAGAAGGAAATAAAAGTATTCATGGAACTAAACTAAAATGACAATAAAACACGAAACATGTGGGATAATTTAAAAGCAGTCCTAAGAGAGAAATTTATAGCCCTAAGTCCCCACAAACAGAGAGAAATCTCCCAAATTCCTTCTATGAATCCAACATCATTCTAATACAAAAACCAGGCAAAGACACAACCACAAAAGAAAACTATAGACCCATCTCATTAACAAACACAGATGCAAAAATTCTCAACAAAAATTTCATACAGAAGACCACATCAAAAAGATCATCCATCATGATCAAGTTGGATTCATACCAGAGATGCAGGTATGGTTCAACATATGTAAATGAATAAATATCATAAAACACATAAGTAGACTGAAAGACAAAAATCACACAATCATCTCAATTGATGCAAAAAAAGCCTTTGACAAGATCCAGTATCCCTTCATGTTTAAAGTTCTAGAGGGAACTGGACTGAAGGGAACATTCCTCAATATAATCAAAGCCATATACAACAAACCCACAGCTAACATCATCCTAAATGGAGAAAAATTGTAACCATTCCCCTTAAAGGAAGAAACATGGCAAGGCTGCCCCTTATCACCACTCCTCTTCAATGTAGTGCTTGAAATGCTAGCTAGGACAATAAGGCAAGAAAGAGAAATTAAAGTAGTACTAATTGGAAAAGAGGAAGTCAAACTATCCCTTTTTGCAAATGATATGATAGTTTACCTAAGGCATGCTAAAAACTCCACCAGAAAACTCCTAGAAATGATTAAGAGTTTCAGTAAAGTAGCAGGATACAAAATAAACCTAGAAAAATCAGTAGCCTTTCTTTACACCAACAACAAGCAACTGGAGAAGGAATATAAGGAGAACTTCCCACTTACAAAAGCCTCACAAAAAATAAAATACCTGTGAACAAACCCAACCAAAGACACAAAAGATCTCTAAAACAAATTTTAAAACCCTGAATCACAAGATTGAAGATGACATCAAAAGATGGATGAACCTCACATGCTCATGGATTGGAAAAATTAATATATAAAAATGTCCATTCTACCCAAATTAATATCTACGGAAGAGGATTGAAGAAGCTCCAAAAGGAAGTAGATACTAAAAGAAATCAAGGATGGAATGAAAAAGGAAATAGAACACTCATCCAATCAAGAGGAGAAGGAAATGGAAAAAGCCTCAAAAGCGAATGGAGGAGCAAACAAAGAATCAGACCTGGAAGACAACACAGAACAACTAAAAAGCTCAAGTAAAGATTTGAAAAATTTAAAAATACACAAAGTGGAACAAACCAGGAAATATGGGACATTATGAAATAATCAAACCACATCATAGGAAATAGAGGAAGGAAGAATCCCAAGAGAAGGGTATGATAAGATCTTCAAAGCAGAATAATAGATGACTTCCCCAACTAAAAAAAGACAAACCCATACAAATACACGAAGCACATAGAACTCAGACAAGATCAGAAAAAGAACCCCCCATGCATATATCATAGTAAATGCTAGACACCCCAAAAACAAAGACAAAATTCTGAAAACCACAAGAGAAAACAAAAATTACATTTAAGAGGAAACCATCAGAAATCACAACTGACATAGTGCAAACATGAAAGAAGAGGAATGAGCAAAGTATTCACAGTGTTAAAGGGCTATAAATGCCAACCCAGGTTATTTTATCCACGAGCAAAATGTCGATTATATGTTGAAGGAGAGAGAAAAATCTCCATGACATAAACAAGATAGAATAATGTCAGGAAAACCAACCCTTCAGAAAATACTGGAGCAAAATCAAAGAACAGAGAAAGAGAAAATCCCAAGCTACCTAGAAAGAGAAATTAATATTAACTGAGAGAGTAGAAACCAAGGCTAAAAATACAAATGGATAATAAGGTGAAAGGAAACTGACTGCATCTTTCATTATAATCTTAAATATTATGGCTAAATTCCAATCAAAAGACATAGACTGGAGGATGGGATTAGAAACAAAAATCATCATATATGCTATCTGCAAGAAATCCATAATTCACTCCTCAGGATAAGCACCAAACTTAAGGTGAAGGGATGGAAAAAACATTCCAACAAATGGTCCAAAAAAGAAACAGAGTACATTAATAATAGAAAAATAGAAAAAAACTCAGACAGTAAAAGAAAGTCAGAAGAGGAAACAAAGAGGGCATTACATCTTATCAAAGGAACAATTGCCATGAAGATTTCACAATCATGATAATATG
>VZQC01006876.1:1037066-1152030 GCA_009823505.1 Rhizomys pruinosus
TAGCTCCTTGCTTCACTGGTTGGTTTCCTTTTTCAGTGTTTCCACTTCCTCTAGGTCTTTCTTGAGTTTTTCATTCTCTCTCCTTAGTTCTCTGACTTGTTCTTTATATTCTTTGATTTCTTTGACTATTTCTGCAATTGTTCCTCTAAGATCTGTGTCCTGGGGGATCCCACTGTAGGAATCTCCCACAGGGTTGGTAGAGCTTGGTGTGGAAATATCCTGCACCTTTCCCATATTGTTCCTTTGTCATGTCCCTGGCATGTGGGTTTCCCTTTTTGCCTGTATTCCAATGTGAATCACAAAATCCTCTTCACTATGTTGAAGGCTTGCTTTGCTTGCCTCCTTCAGATGCCTTTTTTTTCTCCTTGTTTATGGAGTGTTGACTTGTTTAGGTTTCAGTCTTTCAATTTTGTTTATATCTTGGAGGTCTAACTCACTCTTCCCTTTCTGTTCTGAAGGTTCTCCAAAAAATCCGCTTGGGCACTCCCTCGGTAATTCCAGTTAGCAGGGGGGCTATCCCTGGCTTAGCCCTTGCCCTGGTACTCTGTGCTTCAGGTGGCCCTAGGAAGTCCCTGATCTAAGCTCTTCACACTCAAGTCTCACAGTGGCAACAGGCCCACCTTAATACCAGCTAGCAGGGCGACTCCACCCTGACAGCCACATAAGACAATGATTTAGCTATCCAACAAATCAATGAAACCATTATCCAACAACCCAGAGATAGATTTATCCAACAATCTGCCTGACTGAAGTGCCCAGCTCCTACCTGTGCTTCAGGTGGTCCTGGGAAGTCCCTGATCTAAGCTCTGCACATTCCCACCCCACCTTTAATTGATAGACATATATGCTGGATAAGCAGGCTGGGCCTAGACCAAAGGCAAGAGAAGCAAGTTTCCTAGAGAAGCAAGAAGTCACAAATACACCCTAATCTGCTCAAAAACCCATGTAAGGAAAGACAGAAGGAAAACTGGCTTGCCCCCTCTTCCCTCCCTCAACTTACCCCAGACAGAAGTCTCACATCCCTGATCAGAAACACTGAGCTTCTAAGACTCCAAGGACATCACCAGCCCCTGAGTGATGACTGTAAAAGTTCCAGAGGTGAGGGTGAGGGGCACTTGTCTAGCTACCTACTCAGTATTAGGCAGACAAGTTGCTACCCTCCACTTGAGTCTTCGGGGTTGTGTGGCACACACACTTGCAGTCCCTCTCCACTCCAGAACTACAGCTGAGAACCAGCCCTCCTGCCAGAGAAGAATCAGTCCCAGGAGGTCCTTTCTCCGGCAACATAGAAAGAAGATAGCCTGTGAGACTTGGGACAGCTACACTAATTTCTTGGCTTCAAAAAAGCTCTTGAGGTGCAGGATCTGTCAGATGCCAATGGCCACAAGGATGAGGGTTTGCAGAATGGACCACCACAGCACTCGCTGGTCGGTGCTCTCACTGGTCTGGGGGAAGTGCTCCTCTCGCCACTGCTGGTAGTTCTGCTTTTTTGGGATCTGTTCCACTTGTTCCACCAGCTGTTGCACCCCTACCTGCAACTCACTCAGCTTGTCTTTGGCGGCAATTTCTGCAGAGTCATTTGCACGTTCACCTACTTGGATGTCAAGGTGAACTCTCAGCATGCCTCCAGCAAAGAGGGAGAGCGTGGTGGGATCGGAGTGAAGGCAGCTCTGGTGCTCACCGAGAGGACAGGAAGTGAATGTGAACTGTCTGGCCGGGATGACCTTGTCCTGGGGTCCTTCACCTCCAGAGCATGCTGAGCCCAGGGGCAGCCGGCTAGTATTCCTCAGGCTGCTTATCATACAGCTGTGTCCTGTAATTTCCGATGAGTATGGTCTCGTCTGGGATCTTCTCAGTCTCCCCAATGTGGAAATACAGCGCCCTCCCGAGGGCTGCAAACTGCAGCAGCAGCAGCAGCAGCAGCAGCAGCAGCCGGAGTGCCTGCATCCTTCTACCCAGCCAGGGTACGGGTGGGATCCCGACAACCCTTATGCCCAGCTCTGCAGCCATCTTGCCCCACCTCTATAGAACTCTTCTATATGACTGGTGGTGTTTGGTGGGGACATATTATTTGGGTGTTTCATATTATTATTTTTGCTGTGATTTTGGCATGCATGTAACTCAAGTCTTCCTTGTTGAGTTGAAAACTGATTTTGTTTGTATTTTTGATATGCCTTGGTTATTTTCTTATTAGGTGTGATAAGCTGGTTGGTCTAGGCTTCAGGTTTTCTCTTTGATTTTATGTTGGAGGAAGCCTCCTGCTCTAGTACAGCTACTCCGGAGCTCTTGAGATCCAAGTCAGGCACCAATCAGATACCGTCAACTTCCTTCTAAGGTCTGGGCCAGAACTAGCCTTCAGGCACAGCACAATTTGGGAATGTCGGTAGGTGGAAGCTGGATTCAGGTGCTCTCGGGGCGGTTTACTGAAGGGCAGCCAGTCTAGTCCTGCAGCAGCGGGAGTGGCTGGAGGTAGTCCCAGGTTGGGGATTGGGCACAGTGCAATTTGGGAAGCTCAGTGCCATTTAGTGGTCTGATTTAGGTACTATCAGGTAGGCTGGAAATGTCTGGACCCCTACCAAAGGGCAGGAGGGTCTATCCCTCTAGCAGTGGGAAGGGCTTCAGATGGTACCAAGGTAGGGGGTCTGGGCATGGTGCAATTTGGAGGCGAGATTTAGGTGCTCTCAGCAGGTTAAAAATGTCCATTTCATGTTGTTTTTGTTTAAATCACAGCAACAGAAAAGTAACTAACATACAGAGGATCCAGGTTTTGTTCCTAGCACCCACATAGGACAGCTCACAACTGTCTGTAACTCCTTTAGCAGAGAATCCAGCAGCACCCTCTGGCTTCCGTAGGCACCTGCATGCATGCAGTGCACACAAACTCACACAGACCCATATACGGGCACATAAATTTTTAAAAATCTTTAAAAACGTAGAAATTAAACACCTCTCAGGGGAACATGTGTGCTTGGTCAAGTTCAGAGGAACCTGTTCATGAGTCCACTTTGACATATGATGGGTTAAACTGCACACTAAGTTTTGACTGCTGTGCAATTTCACTAGTTAATAATCTTAAATATCATTCAGTGATTCACACAACAAACACTGGTTAGTCAGAAAGGATAAGAAAAGTAATGAAGAGCATAAAAATTACACTCATTCTCCAAGGGCCTCAAGAGACACTCCATGGGATCTGACATTGTAGCTTCCTGATGTAAAATCTTCACAACATGTGAAGAAATATAATCTTAAACAGGAACTGTGCTGGAATGTCCCTCGCCCATTTAGCTTTTACTCATTGGTTCTGGCTGTGCTTCCTCATGCTGATGGTAGAGCTTGTTAATCATAAAATCAATAAATCCTTCTGCTGGTCACCCAGAGTCGCCTATGGTCCTGCAGGTGAGAAGCAGACCCACCACAAATCAACTTTGGCAACTGGGTGTATCTGGTCTATTGATTTTTTATTTAGGGCCTATCTGTAAAATCACCTCATTTCTATTTTTCCAGCCCAGTTCATCCTAATACATATATGTCACTTCTGATTGGTGGTCCTAGGGTCCTCTAATTGGGCCTATTTCTGCTGGTTAAGAGAATGTCTGCCTCTATTGATCAGTGTTTCTATTTTGTTTAAGCCAATGTTTTATTGAAGCTCTGTGCATTTCATACAAAATTACATTATAAATCAAATCTAGACCCGTGCCTCCCTCCCTGCCCCCCCACTCCACCAGAGCTCATGCATTCTGCCAAACATGTTTTTCATCTTTTTCTCAGTCTCTCTCAAAATTCTCAATGCAGAAGTTTACTGTTTCAAGCAGAAGTTCACCATTTCAGTCAGTTCTTTGATGTGCTCTTTTCTGTTGTTGTTATTCCTTCCAATATGCATCACTCCAAAATATGCACCTATGCATGCCACATATATCATAGGGTTTAGCATCTTCAGCTTATGATTGTTTTTCTTTATTAGGCTGAAAGATTTCATGTTTGAATTCTCCTCCTTGGCAAGCCCAAACCACCATCAGTTCTGTCCTTGTGCTCCACACAGGGGTTTTCCCTTCCCACGGTCACCAAATGAGGTCCAGTAAGCACTTCGTCCTGTCTTGATCTTCCTGTACTGGTCTCCATGATACAGCCTGGGTAGTCCAACAATGGCAGTCTATACTCTGAGGAAGTGGAAATCCCAGTAGTAGCTCAGTCCACAAACCGAATGTCTCAGCAGTCCCCTTCTGGCACTGAAGGTTTGGAGGATTCTTGGAGAGACATGAGTTTTCAGTCCATATTGGAAGGTTGAAAAGCTGAGTCTTCTCACATCTTTGAAGGATGGCAAAAGCAGTGGCAGCCACAGGGTAGCTGCACTTGCTAGTAAGACAGGCAAAACAACTGTGCTCTTTTGTCTTTTTTACTAAGATCTCATTTTATACCTGAAGTACAGTTTCTCAGGACTTACTATTTATTTGCTTCTGGTTATATTTTCCTTTTGGATGTTTAAGGCCACACAGCCCAGATTAACCAAGGATTTTGTTTTTTCAAGGCCAGTTGAGGATCTGGTCCTCAAGGGTCACTCAGGGTTTTGTTTTGGTTGGGGAAGGAGCCCCTGGCTCCTTTTGGCTTTTCAATCACCACTTCCATCCACTCGAGGACAAAGTCAGGTCTTGCTGGACAAGGCTTCCCTTTTCAAAGCATGAGCAGACTTTCCTTTTTATAGGCTGGATACTGGCTCAAGTCCCATTAGTGGATCTCCAAGACCTCCCTGCACAAGAAGACTGGTGACTCAGTCTTCCCTTAAGACCCTTGGCCAAATTGATATGGGCATTAAGTATGGTCGTTAAGCATCCGGAAAGGCTAAGTTACACCAGCATGATACTTTTTACTACTTTATAATATTTTAGAAAAGGCTTGGACAAAAGCTCAAGCAGCCTTGTATAAGAAATACTAAGAAGCACTCCCATAAAATAAATACTGTGGTTAGACATAATGTCATGACAAACTGGTTTTTTCCTGCATTCCTTCGATCTTATATTACTCTAAAATATACATACATATCCTTCATCCATATACCAACACTTCCTAACTCTGAAAATAAATGGTAGGTTAGTTCTAGAACCTAAGGGATTCACAATATAAGAGCACAATTGTTTGATCAGTGTTTCTTAAATGCCTAAATGGAATTTTGTCCATGCCATGTATCCTTTGTCCATTTGTCCCAAACATACCCTGTTTGGGTTATGTATGTGGTTAATGAAAGTCCACCGAGTTGTTTTTATGTGATGTAATAGCAGACTACAAACCTTTAGGCGCCATCTTTATTTATTTAGCTATCTTTTGTCTATCTTACAACACATTATATAAATGAAGATCTATAACTCTTTCTATTTCCTTACCATTTGGAAACAAAACAACAAAATTATATAAATAACCCCATTTTGCCTACTTTAATGCTATAATGAGTATTTAAACTCTAATTTCTGTGATTATACAATCAGTCTAAAACCAAACAGTGTGCAGAGTACTTTGTAGTTTGTTAGCCAATAATTATGTAATTCAGTTAAAGAAGGAAGCACAGAAGGTTAATTATTAAATGAGAAAGACCATCTTCTCAAGATTACAGCTGAAATCACATGATACACTCCAGCTATGTACAAAAGATATTTCTTAGCTTTAAATCATTTTACATGTTATTTGATGAATAAAAATAGCCACAATTATGTTAGAATCCCTAGAGGATGTTTTCTTGAGATTTTACTTTTCTCTGAAATGAACTTGTGAGTTAGAACCCAAAAATGTGCATAGACAGACCCCTCCTAATGGAGCCAGAGACATGGGTGGGCTGGGGGTAACCAAGGACATCGGGACCAATGGAGGGCATCTTCTCACTTTCTCTCCATTGTCTACTTTTTTTTTATGTCATACATATAGCCAATAAGGCACAAAGTTTTCCCCAGTGTAACTATTTGAGTTTAGTAGTCTTCTAAAGTTTAAATTTTCATAACTAGTGGCCACTTAAGAATGAGATAACAAGTATTATTAAACATGGACCCTGTATTGAGGCACTCAGTGGTTGAGTAAATGACAATTGTCACCTTTCAGCTAAATAAGTGAGTATCTCAGTCCATAAGAAGCAGAAGAATCCACAGCAAAAAAGAGTGATCGGGAACACTGTCGGAGAGTTGAACGAAGCAAAGCAACAGCTATGTGTCTCCAGCCCCACACATGCTGGGGAAGTGGCCTTGCAGGTGCCCCACACCCCAGGCACCCTCAGGCATACCCCATCCCTGAACTTGACTGTGAATGTTCCCTTCTGCTCACCCTCTTTCCAAAACTTCTTCATGCACATTTATGTTCTGTTTGGGATATGGCTTGGTCCCCACAAGCCAAGCCTGCAGTTTATTCCTCAGTGTCATAATGTGGACAGGTGGTGGAGCCTTTAAGAGATAATTTGGTCATAGGGGCTCTACACTTAGGCACAGATTAGTGTCTTTCTGTAGAGACAGGATTAGGGTGTGAGTTGTATCTTGAGGGACTGGTTTAGTTACTACAAAGGCAGGTTGTTGTAAAGTCAGGCTGACTTCCATGTTTTGGCCTTTCCCGCATGTGCCAGATGACCTCTTACCTGTGATACCGTCTGCTATGTTGGGAAGTGACATAAGATTCATACCGGGTGTGGCCCACCCCTCTTGACCTTCCCTTCCTCCAGAATTGTAAGCTAAATCAATCTTTTTTTTAATTTTTAAATTTTATTTATTTTTTTATGTGTATGGGTGTACTGTCTGCATGTAGGTTTGTGCACCTGTGTCCTGCAATGGCGCAAAGGTCAGAAGAGGGTGTCAGATTCCCCTGGAACTGGAGTTAAAGACGGTTCTCAGCCACCACGTGGGTGCTGGGGATCGAACCTGGGTCCTCTGCAAGAGCAGTTGGCACTCTTTACCACTAGGCCATCTCTCCAGCCCTCAATCTTTTTTTTGTTATAGCTCACCATCCTCAAATATTTTGTTATAATCACAGAAAATGCCAAAATGAAGTGTCACCAAAAATGCTAACAGTACTTTGTAAACATGTAGACTCCCCTGTTGAATTAGAATCTGGTCTATCTTCAATTCTATGACTTCAGGGTCAGGTTTTCACATTGCTTAGAGGACAGACCCTCTCTCCTAGGCTCCCAGGAAAAGAGGGAATCCTGCCTTCCTCCATCTATGGAGCTCATGGAGTTCTAAACAGCAGGAATTCTTGCCTCTGGAGACAGGAAAGGGGAGTTTCATGCTTACCCACCAAAAAGTTAGTTGTGGCTATGTCTGGACAAAGGAGACACAGGAGCAGAAATTATGTTCTGCAAATTAGATAGACTTCAAGACTTCTTTTAGAAATGGTTGTTTGCTAGTTCTGTAATCTGTAGGTTCAGACATAAAACAAAGGGAGTGATATGAAGCATGGAATTATTAGTCTGAATTTTAAACAAATAAAATGGCCTTGCTTTGTTTTCAGCGATTGTCTCCAGGAATCAGTTCATGGGCCCAAAACAAAATTCTGGCAAATCCAATGTAGATCTTAGATGGGCGCCCTGAAACTGGAAGCTGTTTAAGAGAAAAGTCTTAGAAATCCTTACAGCCTGAAGTTTAATTAATAGAATTATACTAATATATCACAGTAAAGGAAGATGTTAACATGAGCGGGGAGTGGGCAAGAGACAGGGAAACTCTCTGAGCTACCTTGGCAACTTTTTGAAATGTACAGGTTACCCCACCCCCCACATTTTTTTTTTCAAAGAACACGAAGGCTGGAGAAGCGGTGCAATCTGTTCTCCCACTTACTCAGGAAGCTGCTGAAGGAGGAGGAGGACTTTTGCTTGGGAGTTCAAGTCCAGCCTAGGCAACATCGTAAAACACTATTTCCAAAAAATTTCTTGTTAGAAAAAAACAATTGGGAAAGTTATTTGCCATCAGAAATGTTTAGTTCAATGATCCATGTAAGCTTCCTACAGTTAGGTTGAGATATCTTGGAGCCATAGGAACAGGAAGGGACTTGTGGGCCACTGAATGGAGAAGTTGATTGAGGTGAATAAGCAGCCAGGTGCATTGAGGGTTTGACAGTTTGGAGAGCTGGCTTTTCAGATCATTGTTCCCTCAGTTACAGGACTTGAGTGGACCTTCTGCTGAAGCATTGGTCCCTGGCGACCTAGGCACATTGGTGAGCACAGTGCTGGTACCCAGTAGGCTATTGATAAATGTTCATTGAGAATAGGAACAGGAGGCATGAATTGGCTAGTCTTTCCTAGAATGATAAGGGCTAGTTATTATTATTTCATATTCTTTAGGCCTTCTTTGCCTTCATCTCCTTAACTTTTTTTCCTATGTTTTTCTCTTTACGAGCTTAGTCTATATTGGTTCTTTATGGCTTCATGTTACTTGTAGAGATTGCATGAGCTAAATGGCTCTGTAGTATTGGCGTTAGGGTTTGTGACTCTGACTGATGTGACCCCTGGGTACACAGATCCTTCCCTCCATCACTAGAAGCAAACTAGGGGAAAGCCCAGAGGCCAAAACCACAGCCAACCTACACAGTGACAAGAGAATCTGGGGTCCAAGTCCAGTAGCAGTGGAAAAAGAAGCTGTGGGAACCAAGGACAGACGATGACTTGGCTGCCCTACCTGGGCTGGGAATGGTCAAGCTTGCTCCTTTCAAAACCATTCCCACTGTCCAAGTGGGGAGCTTGAGATCCAGCAGGTTCCAGTTAATCTACCACGTATAGCTTTCATGGAGTTGTTCATAATGGGCTGGGACCTCTGCAGATAGCAAGAAAAGGAACCTGAGATCCTGTAAATATGTTACTAGTAAGCTCAGAGGAGAAGGCCAGGGTGAATCTCATGAAATCATAACTCCTCAGACCCAGGTGTCCAGTAAATGCTTCAGGAAAGTTCCTCGTAGCATGAAGTAGAAACCCTGGGAGGACATATCTCCACTCCAAATGTTTAGAGAACAGTGAGCTCCTTGCTAACCACTTCTAAGGGGGGTACGAGTACTGCTTTTGCTGCTGTGATGGGGACAAGAGAGTTTATGTAGTCAATTAGATGAACCCTGGGCTAGAGGTTTGTAGCTCTCATTTCAATTTGTGACTCTGTCATCGGAAACTCTTTAAGCCTTGTGCCCTCACTTAACTTCCTGAAGGATTTAATGTTCTTCAGGTAGAAAAGAGACTTTCTAAAGTAATGTGTCTTCTGTTTGTGACACAGATGATTGTGCTTGGCTAGACTAGAAGTTAAGTGACTGAGGTTTATAGGTCGGCTTTCCCATGAACTTGAGCCAGACATTCTATCAAAATGAGCAGTTTAGTTCAGAAAATGCTCATTTCTAGTTGATTCATCTTTAGCTTTCTTCTAGGGCTGCAGAAAGGCTAATCTTGGAGGAACGAGAACTTCCTTATCTTTTCATGGTGTTTCTTCCTTCTAATATATGAAATTGGGGCCACAAGATACTGTGCAGAGGAATCACTTACAAATACATTATCCTAAGGTCTAGAGTTCTCCAGTGGTTCAACCCTACCAGCCTTTTAGACGCTCCTTTTTCACATTTGACCTCCTTGTCACAGGGAGACTCTCCTGGGATGAACAACCATTCCCGCTTCCTCAGGATCCCAATTCTCCTTGCTTTTCTCTCAGGTTAAATCATCTGCCTCCTGCAGAGAGGAACAAAAGCACCCACTCCACCTGCTTGCCCAGAGCATGAAAGGGTGCCAATCACATTCAGGGCAGGTCCTTGATCCCACCTCAGTTAAGGCAATCAAGAAGACAATCCTCCCCACCCCCCAGACATGCCCACTGGCCAACCTGATCTAGGCATCCTTCATTCATCAGGCTCTCTTCCTAGGTGATTCTAGGCTGTAACAGGTTAACATTTAAAACTAACCATCACAGGGGTCACTAAAGTCAGGCCGATATATGTCTACACTTTTTTATATTGTGCCTGTCTATGTCAACGAATGTAAAGCATACATTTACTGAGTAGACTTTATTTCTTGGGCATTGTTATGAGTTTCTTATGGATGCTACCTTGTTTAATGTTTACAACAATCTTATAAAGTGGGTAAGAACTATAAAAAAATTATCTGCTTCCTACATGTTTCAAAAAATTTCCCCTTCTGCCTAGAAAATTCTTTCTAGAGCTTTCTCACATGTCAATTTCTGGATAATCCCTCTTTGACCACTGGGTGTGTCAGGCCTTCCTCCTTGCCTCCTTTTCTTCTGTTGCATCCCTGTCACTGCAGCTGCTATCTGACATTTTGGCCTTCTGCCTCTGGCTCTCACACAGGTCCTCAGTTTCTCCATGGTGGGGCTGTGTGCTCTAGCCCTTCTTGAAATACTGTTTTCACTTTGTGTTTGTGGGTTGAATATTAGCAAAACAATCCGACCAATGATTGAAATATTTGGAAAAAAGTTTGAAAATAGAAGCCAGAAAGATGGCTTACCAGTTAGAGTGAGGAGCTTGCAGGACCCAGGCTGGGTAATTCACAACTGCTTATAACTCCAGCTCCAGGAGATCTGACACATCTGTACTCTATTGACACCTGCACCCACTTGCACACACACACAGACACACACACACACACAGAAGCAGCCATGCACACACATACATAATTAAAGCTAATAAAATAAATCTTAATAAAAATATAAATATATACAAGTGTTTCTCCTTGTCACTCCCTAAGATATAGTGGAATAGCGATTTACACAGAATTCACACTGTATTTGGTAGAGGTCATCTAGAAATAAGGGAGGACGTGCATGAATCTGCATGACTCTGCCTTGTGTCTAAGGCATTTTGACCACCAGGAGTTTGGTATCTGCAGGAGTCCTGGAATAATCTCTTGATGATTCTAAGGACCCCTGTACCTGTCATCCATTTTGGATGAAGGGATTAGTGAATACAAACTAAGGCTAGTTTGAGAAGGTTAATACTAGGGTGAGGAAGTCAAGCCAGTCTCCCCAAGTCAAGTAGGGCATGTAGTGAGACCCTCAGCTCAGCTCAGAGAAATCTGTGAACACACTCATGACCTGGAGACCTTTCAGTGCATTTTCCAAGAACTCAGGAAGTCTTAAAACAGTGCATTTTGAAGCAGAGTGGTAAATTACATGTGTCTCTTCTAAATCCCAAGGTAAGGTACTTAAAGGTGGGGAACGTGCTGGACACATCAGAGAAATGAGAGGTACGTCTCACGCACACACACATACACACACACACACACACACACACACACACACACACACACACACTTCCCCCATGAGGCTCCTGCCAGAGGCAGTGTTACAGTGTGGCTCACCGATGACATGGCCCTGCCTGTCACTGCAGTCTCAAATGGGGTGTAAATGATGACAGACATCTGTGTCAAGCCATAGATGACAACAGCAGGTGGGACCATGGAGCAGCTCCAGCAGACTGGAAATAAGATGTCAAGTCACAAATCAGCCCCTGCGGGCTGTGCACCCCCACCTCCCTATCCCATCTCTGCAAAGCTGGGCACTGTGAGATCTGTGCTGGCACTCTACCTTATCCAGCGCGGAGCTTGGACTTGCTGGCTCTGATGGGCATGGAAGGGCCCCTCAGGGCCCAAGGAGAGTTAGGATGCTGGACCCCCAGCCCTTCAACAGCATGGCCATCCTTCCTGAAGCTTCTGAAGGCTGATGTGAGGGGAGGGGGAGGGGGAGGAGCCCTGCTTTGCTGTCATTGTGCCTGTTGCATGCCAGCACCTTTCTAACAGCAGCTGCGGTCCTCCAACTTAATTCTCACACTTTTCCTACAGAGTAGGTGCTGCAATTGTCTCCTTTTCATAAACAAGATGACTGAGCCTAAACCCATGGGCTCTATGCTGTGGTTTGCATTTGGTTTGTCCTACTGTGGTGGTTGAATAAGAAATGTCACCCCCATAGGCTCAGGTATTTGAACATTCTATCCCCAAGTTGGTGGCACTATTTGGGCATATCACGGAATCTTTAAGAAATGTAGTCTTTCTGGAGGAAGCATTTCACTGGGTGCAGATCTTGAGAGTCCGTAGCTTCGCCCCACTTCCAGTTCACTCTCTTTGCTTCATGTTTGCTTTTGAAGAAGTGAGCTCAGTTTCCGGTTCCCACCACCATGCGTGCTACTTGCTGCCACCCCTTCCCACCATGATTGACTCTCATTCCTTTATAACCATAACCCAGTGATGTCTTCTTCAAGTTGCTTTTGGTCATGGTGTTTTATGTCAGCAACAGAAAAGCAAATCCAGCCACAAAGGTTCAAGCGGTAGAAATTTGCTTGCCTGTGTTGAGGTGATAGGAGGTGAGCCTTAAAAGAATTTAATGCTTTTCCTCTAGTAGTGAGCTCTTTCTCTTCATGGACTGGTGTTGATTTCCAGCGGAGATGGTTGCTATAAACTGAGCTTGACTGTCTCAATTCTGACCCCTGCTTCCTCTCTTGCTATGGCACTTTCCTGTGTTCCTATGTGATTCTTTCCGCCATGGGGTCTTTACAAGAAGCCAATGTTGATGCCCTGTTCTTGTACCTCCAGAAATGAAATCTAAAGAAAACTGTAAAATATATTAGCCTTGGGGAGTTTGTTATAGTAACACAAGATTGACTAAGATATTCAACTAATAAATATTGAAGTAAGACCTCAGATCCAGACTGTCCTGTGACTTTTGCTACACTACACTGTGTCTATGAAGGAGGAAATGGGGATCAGGGAAAGCAAAGCCAGGCAGGGCTGGATGGTTCGAAGGGATGTGTACAGGAGCCATGCTACAGAAGCTCTAAGCTCCTTCCTTGACCTGGACAATACGGAACTTGACATCCCTACTCCTTCTTATGGAGGGTCTGCAGTACCAGGAGGCACCAGCTGAGATCAAGGAAGGAGTATGTAACCATGGCAACCACGATCTACTCTGGTCTGTACCTTCATAGAAAGATAAATGGTTTATCTTGAGAACTATTTCCAAAATAGCTGACCATCGGCATTCAGCGTAGGCAGCAAAAAGCAAGTGAAGAAATCTGGTCACTGAACTATTACTGCCCTTGACCATCCAAAATCTGGGCATTGCAGACAAAGAGGAGCGTGGAGCGGGACCTGACCTCCCACCAAAGAGTCATGGTACTGGGGTCAGAACGTTTGATACCTGTCAGTATCACATATAAAGCCCCCCTGTGGAAGCTGATTCTCTTCCTCAGGGTGCTTCCTCACTTACAATGTCAGTACGGAATTTAAGAAGCCAATTATACTAATTTTGCTTATTCCTGAAGTGTGAAGTCTGAGAGGATGGTGCCAAGTGAATGATCATGTATATTTCTCAGTTTGTTCATTGCTTTTAAAAAAGTTGTTCATTCTTAAGAACATGTGTCTGCTATGTACATTTCACTGAGATACAAAATGGAAAACGAAAACAATCTTATCCAAACCCGTTTGAAATGTAGGTTTCAGATGCTGAAAAGAAAAATGGTTTTCTACAGACCTGGAGCTGTAGACATTTAGAGTCTACATAAGTTTGGAAGCTACCATTCATCAACTAGATTTCAGAAACCATCTAGAATGACAGATGCATCAAACTGGCGGATTTTTTTCACTCATGAAATGAAGTTGTCATTGGAAATAGCATAAAAATCCCACCTTATACATGAAGGTGAGGCTAATGTCAGTATATCAATTATGAAAATAATCTGGGCTAAACTCCCTCTCTATCCCCTATCCAAAGACAGAACACTGACCTTGGAGTCCTTTGTAATTGAAGTTGGTGAATATGGAGAGTAGTGAGAGTTCATTCTCAGGAAAAAGGAAAACACTAAGCATTTCACACAAAGAAAAGTTTAATTAAAGGAGGAGATGACAGCTGGGTGGCTGAGTAGGTCCGGGAAAGTCAAGATCAGAGAATGTGCTTTAGTGAGGCCTAGAAGAGTTAGGGATTGGGGGGAACCTCCACAGATGTCTTGGAGCTCCAAAACAGGAAATCTCCAGAAGGGCTTCTCAAAGCCAAGGACAGCTGCCTCATACATATCCAACTACCCTTTCATAGTGCGTGATTTAAGTGGCGGGGTGGGGGTGGGATGGGACAATCCCCCCACAGCAGCAGCAAATCTCAACTACCTTCTGAGCTAGATTCTTCTTTCATTGGAAAGACCTAGAGGGAGAAATTTGCAGAGTTTTCTTCAGCAGGCACAATACCTTGTAGGAAGAGGCAGGGGGATCTGGGTTGACACAGACAGTACAAAAAGTATATCACATCTTCTTATATTTAAACTATCAAAGTACTAGCACACCATGCTCCGCCCAATATGTATTCGTGTGAATGTACTTGTCCCATCTCACCCCGGGGGAAGGTTCAGAGTTCCTTAGGTCTCTGTCCTGTCAGCAAGTGACTTCCAAAAATCGGCCAAGTAACTGTATTAACTTGAGAGCTTGTTGAGTTTCAGATGGCCCATTTCTACACACTCTTGGATCACAAAATGTCACCTCAGAAAATGACAGGCCATACAGGATGGTGGTGTCACAAGATTGTAACAGAGCTGAAAAGTCCCTGTCTCCTTGTGACACTGTAGCCAGCATTGACACATATTGTTCCTGTGTTTGTAGTGGTGCTGGTGTAAAGAGGGCAGCTTCACTGCCCATTGTATAAAAGTATCACAGCGGTATGTGCAGCATATGCTTGGTAATTGCAATGGCTAGGTTCCTGATTAACTATACTTTTCGTTACCATGTCCACGGCAAAACGATGTGCCCCGTGATGCCAGCAGCAACTTCATTCATTTCCTATCAAGCACATCTAGTGACTTATCATGAGGTCACTTCAAGTAATGGGCCCAGAGTATCTAGATCTTCACAGTCTACTAGAATGTTCACTTGTGGAAAAAATTGCTTGACAATGCAGTTCCCAGAATATATCCATGTTGGTAAGTGTAACAGGACTCATGGTTATAGTGAAGAGCTGATTTTACTTGATAGTGTGTATGTTAAAAGTGTGCTGGAGTTATATTATTTCAATGGAAACTAATAGAATATCGCACTGAAGTGAAGTTTTTACAAGTTTCTTCATTATGATTAAACCAGAAAAGAGTCTTCTTTTAGTTTTATGTAACTGAAGTGGAAAATTCTTGGATCTGTTTTATTCTTTTATGGTTTCTTGTCTTTTGTTCATGTACAATTTTATAACAAAGAAAGTCAAGTTCTCTAATCATAAATGCTATCAGAAAGCATCAATAACTCTATCTGGCTATTTTCCTTCCACCTTCATCAGTATTAGAAGAATCTATGAAATGCACAGAGTACATTTATAAAACACACGCATGAGAGAGAGAGAGAGAGAGAGAGAGAGAGAGAGAGAGAGAGAGAGAGAGAGAAAAGCACTTTCAAGTAAAAGCTGTGAATTTTTAATTCAAGCTGTACTGGGTTTTGAATTTAAGCACTGACTTGTGTATTTACTTAATCATTTGTTCATCAAACTAAGCTGGGTGAATGTGCCCTACAGGTGCCCCTTGTACAAGAAGAGCTCACAGTTCTGTTGCCAGAATTGGAGAACTGCCATACTCAAATAACATGTCCCCCACAAAGTCCTCCCTCCCTAAACCGAATTGAAGAATTTATTCACATCCCTAAATAGTTCTGAGTGTTCCTAAAATAATCACCAAAAACCATTTTCAAAGTGCTAAGGAGATAGAAATTTCTGAAATCAAAGATACACTCAATCAATCACTTCAAAGAACAAGGTTGCCAGCAGGTGGCCCTGGCAAAGCCATCTGATAAATGAGGGGGCCCAGAACAGGACACACTTGGTGCCTACAGGCTGCCTGGCTCCTCAGGCTGACAGGAGAGGCCCAGTGTCCGGACTCTTGCTCTCCAGGAGTCTTTCTCCACCAACCCTCCTTGGAGTTGGCTGCTGCTTCATTTTAATTAATAAGACCTTGATATTCACTGACACCATGGACCGGGAAACAGGGGCTCTGCAAAATAGAAATAGGGTCCCGTCCTGGACAGAAGGCAACAGATATAACAATAAAGCTATACAATTTTAGAGAGAGATGACTCTTCAGAGTCACTAATGAATCACCAGCCACTCCTCAAAGAAGCACAGAAGGTTGGAGCTTCAGAGTCTTGTACTTCAGAGCAGGAAACGCGAGGCAGGAGAGAAGGATGCTACCTTGTGACCCTTGCTGAGACCCAGGCAGTACGAACACTTGTGAGGGTTGGCTATTGTCTTCCCAGATGGTTAGGCTCTGCTGCACCACATGACAAATGGAGACAGCCAGTGCTCAAAGACCTACAGAAGAAAGGATTCTCTAATCATTGTTCCCTTTCTCCTCGTCTATTCTGACCTGAAATCTATGTGGAGCACATCTATGATGCCATTTTAAATGGAACTCTCAGAAGTCTATCTATAAAAAAAAACCACTGTAATATGTTCTTGAAAACAAAGTGAAAGTGTTGCTAAATAGACATTGGGGCTGGAGAGATGGCCTAGTGGTTAAGAGCGCCGACTGCTCTTACAGAGGACCCGGGTTCGATCCCCAGCACCCACATGGCGGCCGAGAACTGTCTGAAACTCCAATTCCAGGAGAACTCCAGTTCCAGGGGAATCCGACACCCTCTTCTGACCTCCGCGGCATTGCACGACACGGGTGCACAAACTTGCATGCAGACAGTACATTCATACACATACATAAATAAATAAAATTAATAAAAAAATTTAAAAAAAGATGGCAAACATTAAAACATAGATTAAGGTTAGATTTTGTGACTGTGGAGAGTCCTAAGAGTATAGACAACAGCTGTGAGCAAGGTGCTTAGATTACATGGGTGGAGTTTTGTGTATACTTTTAAAATATACAACTTGGGAAGATGCGCATGCTCCTTAGCATCTCTGAACCTCTACTTCCTCTTCTTCAAAGGGGTGTTTTAGTTTGAATGTGAAATGGCCTCCACAGACTTGTGAGTTTGAACACGTGGTCACGAGCTGGTAGAACCGTTTGGGGAGGTTGTGGAACTTCTGGGAGATGAGGCCCAGCTAGAAGAAATGGATAATTGGGCAGGAGGTGGGGTTGAGGCTTGTAGTCTGTCCCAGCTTCCTGTCCAATCTCTGCTTCCTTATTCCTCATGTGATATGACCAGCTGCTGTCCACTCTCCTTCCTACAGCAGTTCTGTGGCCACATTTCTCCACCAGAGTAGACTGTGAGCCAAATGAGCCTCTCCTCCCCAAGGTTAATTGTCCTCAGGTTATTAGTGAGGAAAGTAACTGATACATCGGGACTGTCATCATGAGATAAACTTGTGAAGTGCTCACCATAGTCATATGGTGTGTGCTCACTGTTAATCACATCCATAAAATATATAGCATGAGTTGAGTAGATGCTCATTGCTGAAATCTGACAGAGCCATCTTAAGAAGTTAGCTCTAGGAGCTATAGAGATGGCTCAGTGGTTAAGAGCACTGGTTGCTCTTGCAGAGGACCTGTGATCAATTCCCAGCACCCACATGGCTGCTAACAACTGTCCATAATTCCAGTTTCAGTTGATCTGGTGCCCTCTTCTGATCTCTGCAGGCATTGCAGGACACAGGTACGCTTATATACATGCAGGCAAAGCATTCAAATACATAAAATAAAAACAAATAAAAAAAGTTAGCTGTAATTATTGTAGGAAAAACTGAAAATTCCAAATGGCATTTCCAATGATGTCAACACAGAAGTTCTTAGAAGTTCCTAGAGTTCCTCCCTGCACTCTGGATTTCTCTATGCATGCCAGGAACCAGAGCTCAGAAGTCCTACTGCAAGAAGTTCTAAATATTGACAAAGATTAAGTTCATTACCAACAGCACTTTTGAACTTTTTCTCTGAGAAGAAGGTGGAATTGTGGAACTTTGGCACTTTAGCAGGTGGGAAACTTAAGGGGCTAAAGGATGGTCCTCTTGTTTGTGTAGATACTGAGACTCCAACACCAGCCTGTCCAGGAATGACCAGGGTGGAAAGTCAGGGGTAGCCTTAGGCTTCAGCAGGTTTCAGGGGTCAGCTCAAAAGGAGATGGGCCCCAGATGGCAGAAGGAGCATTGGAGCATCATGGGTAGGAAATGGGAGATGGGATCATTCAATGGTTATAATACATGGTCTACTTCCTGCAAGCTGTGTGGCTTTTGGCAGGTCACTTAACCTTGCTGAACTTCAGTGTGTTTTTTTGTTTGTTTGTTTGTTTTTAATGGGATAGTAAGAACTTCTTAGATATGTCTCTGGGCCACAGCAAAAGCATATAGAAATTTGAACCATTGCTGTGATTGAGAAATAACTCAGGGGATACACTGAGGTCTGCATATAAAAGTTGCAACAGCTGGGTGTGGTGGCGCTCACCTTCAATCCTAGCACTCGGGAGGCAGAGGCAGGCAGATCTTTGTGAGTTCAAGGCCAGCCTGGTCTACAGAGTGAGTTCCAGGACAGCTGGGGCTACAGGGAGACCCTGTCTCGAAAAGGACAAAAAAAAAAAAAAAAAAAAAAAACTAGTGCCAACAAACCAAGACCCAAGGACCAAGTGGCTCAATATTGAGAGTGAAAGTCTTAAGCCAGGGCTACTTCTCTGCCCGGGCCATCTGCCACCACCCCTGACGGCTGGCCATGGGAATTCCTGGCTTCCCCTCCCTTCCTGACTCCAGTCTTTTCTCCCTAGTGCTGCTGAGCAATGTCTCCACTGGTGCAGACCTGGCAAAGTGCCAATCTGCTGGAAAATCTTCAACAGGTTCCAGCCCTGTCTCTTTGGCAGGGCTGTACACTTTCTGTAGTGGGCAGAGCTATCTCTCATCTTACCTGCACTCACAGCACACAGGAGAGTCCTACTTCAAGAGGAAGACAGCTTTGTTTCCCCTTTAACTCTCCAGCCAATGAAACACATGCTTGGGGACAGAGCACTGAGCTTCCTTAAGCATCCGCGTTACAGCACCCTCACCTGTCACTGACTTACTGTTAGAACTTACAGACTGTCCTGGAGCCAGGCCACACCCCAAACCAGCAGCGTTTTTGCATGCTTCTGATCAATCTGACATACAGCCATGGTTAGGAATCACAGCTTCAACTCGCTCCTGTCTTTAAGGCAAGTGCAGCTCAGTGACGGAGTGCATTCCTGGCCTGCTCAAGGTCTTGGGTTCTACGCCTAATACTGCAACGTATAAAGTAATTAAAATTTTAAGAGAAAAGGGACTCAGACTTGTTTGAAGTCCAAAGATATCAGACTTTTGAGTATCAACCACCTGCTAATGTTTGCTGCTTTGGGGTGTAACAATGATCAATTTCAGGAAGAGACTGTCTGGAAAGTGAAAGTCGTGATCAATTCAGGAAGTGGGAAGTCAGCCCAATCCCTGACAAAGCCGGTAGTTTTTTGAAAACCCTTGTGAATGTCACTGAACACAAGCCGGTGTGGCTTGGGCAGCTCTTGAGGAGCAGTCTGGCCTCTGGCCAACTCAGCACAGAAGGACCAGCCCAGGAAGGGAGGAAGTGACTCAGGGCTGCCCTCTCTTCAGCAACAGGACAGGGCTGTAACCTTTTGTGAAAGAACAGGTAAAAATAGCAGCAGTACTTTAGGAAGAACTCACAGTTTTTAGCTTCTGGACCATCTGATTATATAATGGAGGTTAAACGAGCCATGGAAGGGCAAGGAACATTTGTTATCGTTTAGTGTCCTGGGCGGGTCTTCCCCTTGAACCCTCCCAGGACTCCATGAGGCTGCTTTCATCATCCCTGTGGCCTTCAGCCGAGATGACCTGCTGGGATAACAGTGCTGGTAAAGGGCAGATAAGGACCAACCCCAATACCTGCCTGTCTGGGCACTCATGCTTGGGAGCAGAATCTGGCTCAACTCCAGTGATGAATAAGGTTGCGTGACCATGAACTTCTCAGAGACGTGACCGCCAGTTCTGACCTGGAGTTCCTGCAGAACCACAGTGAGAGTGGAGCAGAGCCTCGTGCAGGAAACCTTGAGCTCCTGGATCTGTGAAGAAGTGAGCTTATCCTACGGAAAAATCCAGAAGGCTCTCACAGCTACAGATTTCATTCTCTAAATATCCTTTATGACTATAAGAAACCTTATAAAACTGCCCATTTCCAGACTTGGGGCAAAAAAACAAGGTACAAATTGAGGCAGGAAGAAACAAAGAGCAGACCACTAGGGGTAATGAAAAGACTAAGTCTCAACTTGAAATGGTACTTAAGACAACTTGAATGAAAAGATTCTATTTCCATGTAGTCATGAACCAACTCCCTGGCTCTTACAATCTTTTCACCCCCTCTTTTTCAAGGGTCCCTGAGCCTTGAGTGAGTAAATCTTAATATAGGAGTCCTGTGTAAGGACCTACACTCTGCAGACTCCTAATTTCCACGGTTTGGCCATTGATGACCTTGGGTGGTGACTGGGGTATTTGTATGTAAATATAAGAATATGTATTTTGCACTTAGTAAGAAGTTACATTAGGGCTGGAGAGATGGCCTAGCAGTTAAGAGCGCTGACGGCTCTTGCAGAGGACCCGGGTTCGATCCCCAGCACCCACATGGTGGCTGAGAACCGTCTGTAGCTCCAATTCCAGGAGAACTCCAGTTCCAGAGGAATCCGAGACCCTCTTCTGACCTCCGCGGCATTGCATGACACAGGTGCACAGACCTGCATGCAGACAGTACATTGATACATATACAGAAATAAATAAAATAAAAAAAAAGAAGTTACATTAGCCCAGGGATGTGAAAGTCTTGGGGATTTCTCTAGGATCTATGGCCTCTCCAGTCATGGGTATTTGGCTATGTTAATAGTACTACATATGAGTTTTTTCCCATTGAGTGGGCTTTGAATCCAATTAGTTAGTGGTTGATTGCCCTCAATATAAAAGTGCTGCCACTGCACCAGTGTTGTATTCCATGCTGGTCACTGACATGGATATTTGGTCTTAAAGCTGGTGTTGGACCATTGATTGATGTTCTTCCTTAGCAGCTTGCATAGTGCGCTCCAAAGCTATGAGTGTAGTGGCTTCCAGGTCAGTTCCAACTCCAGTGCTATAAACTGGGTCTCTGAAGTATGTCTTGTCTTCAGCAATAGGGTCTTACCTTCAAGTTCTGGGAGGCAATCAAGGACTGTGGCAGTAGTCTGTGTAATTTGGGGAGTCTTTTGGAATACCCTAGCCAACAACTTAAAGGAAGATTTTTTTCTGTCTGGCACTGTTTCATGTTATGCAGCCTTCAGCTATGCACATGGACTAATGTAGAGATATTATATGTGTAATTTGACATTAGATTGTTAGACTAATATGATTCTCTCAGGATTTTTACACTAGCTAGGCATTATTTATCTCACTCTTCTCTCTCTCTCTCTATCTCTCTCTCTCTCTCTCTCTCTCTTCCTGTCTAACCCTCCTTCCATGCCTTCCCCATTTAAAGTGTTCCCATTTCCTCCATTTCCTCCTTCATGATACCAGTCTCCTGTAGCTTATTGAGCTCCTTCTTTCCCTTTATCCCCCAATTCCCTTGTATAACCCTCCTCCTCTCCCATTTAAATACCTCATTTTATCCATTTCTCTCTTAATAACACCTGTTTCCTCTTACAGGTCTCATTTAGGCTCCTTATTTGCCTTTACCTCTCCAGTTCCTTTCCATTTTCCTGGCTCCTTATATGTGAGTATGTATCCTGTTATGGAATAAAGCATTAGTTTTGAGTTTGGTTTTCTGATATATAATAAAACTTAAAATAAAAAAAGGATGGCACTTGGGAGCAGAGGTAGGTAGATCTCTGTGAGTTCAAGGCCAGCCTGGTCTACCTAGCAAATTCCAGGACAGCTTGGGCTACAGGGAGACCCTGTCTTAAAAAAAAGTTAAAACAAAAGTGGAAACATTACTGACAATTTACAGAAATAAAAAGTATTATAAGTTGTGTGCCTGCATACAGGAGGACATGCATGGAGAAAGATAACACCTACACAAATGAATTCAGGAAGAATTCGAATATCTAAACAGAACTGTAAGTAGTAAGAAAATTAACTCATCTCTCAGTGAAGGAAAGCCTTATGTTGGAAGGCTTTGTCTGTGAATTCTAACAAATTTTGAAAAAGTTAAAAGCGCTCTAAAAATTTAAAGATGAGCTGGGAGTGATAGCACACACCTTTAATCCCCATCTGTCAGTTTGAGGCTAGCCTAGTCTAGTCTACACAGAGTTCCAGTCCAGGCAAGGCTACAAACAAGAAAATGAGTAGTAAACACTCCTTAGTTCATCCTGTGAGGCTAGGATCACCCTGTGAGGCTAGGATCACCCTGATGCTCACTAGCAGACAGCAACATTATAAGAGGTAGGAAGAACAAATCAACATCCATAACCCAGTTACAGATGTTGTAAGATGGTTAAAAATATTAGCAAGCCAAATTCAGCCATGTAGTAAAGTGATTATACACCAGGGCCAAGTGAAATTAATTTTGGAATGCAAAGATGATAACATCGATGAATGTAACACGCTGCATTAATAGAATAAAGAAAAATACCACGTGGCCATTTAAATTGCTGCAGAAAAAAGCATTTTATGGAATTAAACATCTTTCATGATTTATTAAAGAATCCCAACAAAGAGCAACAGAAGGAAACCTCTCAGTATAACAAAAGCCATTTATGAAAATCCTGCAATGCACATTACATACACTGAAGAACAGGAATTTTACCCTTTAAAGATTGTGAATGAAGCAATGATGTCTACTTTTGTCATTCATATTTGACACAAGTTCAAGCCAGAGCAGTTAGTGAAGAAAATAAAATGAGTGAGTCTCGAATTAGGACGGAAGAAGTAAAATTATCTCTGTTGGGCTGGAGGGATGGCTCAGAGGTGAAGAGCACACACTGCTTTTGCAGAGGACCAGAGTTTGCTTTCTAGCACCCATGTCCATTCCATCATAACTGCCTTTAACTCTAGTTCCAGAGAATCCAACCCTTTTGACCTCTGTGGGTACCCACACATGCAATTTTATAAAAGGAAATAAACCTGAAAAATTCTGTTGAGAGATGATATGAACATATATGTATAAAACTCCAGGTTTTAGTAGGAAGTTCCGCTGGGCATGGTGGCCCACGTGCAGTAATTCCAGCACTCAGGAGGGTAAGGGCCGGCATATTGGCAATCTAAGGCCAGACTAGGTGACACGTCCAGACCCTGTCTCAAAACCAGAAAACCAAAGAAGTAAGCAAAAGCAAATGAAGGACTAGGAGATGGTTTAGTGGGTAAAAGCACTTGCTGTGCAATATGAGGACCTGAAGTTCAAATCCCCAGAAATCCACATAAAAGACAAGCTGTTCACATGTGTCTGTAACTCTAATACTATGGAGTGGGAATGGGTGGAGACAGAATCACTGGGGATTGTTGACTACCAGCCTAGCCCTAGGTTCAGTGAGAGACCTAGTCTCGGGGGCATACGGGGTAGAGTGATGGAGCTAGACACTGACATCCGACACCCTCCCTGGCTTCCCCACCCTTCACATATATGTTTCTCTCTCTCTCTCTCTCTCTCTCTCTCTCTCTCTCTCTCTCTCTCTCACACACACACACACACACACACACACACACACACACAAACACAGGCCATCAGAGCAGGAAGTCAACACACAAATGCCAGTTGCAGTTCCAGGACAGTAACAATTGTATTTACAATAGCATAAAAATCTTAGAAATTCACTGAACCAAAGAAATGCAAACTTCACAGTTAGAACTACAAAATATTTTTAAGCTTTAAAAATATTTTATTGATTCTTTGAGAATTTCATACGACGTATTTTGACTATGTTCACTCTCTTTCCCTCGTTTCGACACTACTCCCCCTCAACTTCATAGCCTCTATTATTATTTTAAAGGCCTATAAAATCTAATTTATGTTCCCTGAAATGCCTTTGACTGTGGGTCCATCCCCTGGAGCCTGGGCAACCTACCTGGTGTCACACCCTTAAAGAAAACTCCCTCTCCCTCTCCGATAAGGTATCAATTGCCAATAGTTCCTCAGCAGAGCGGGGCTGATTGCCTTGCCCACTTCCCTGTGTGTGCTTGGCCCTAAATGGGCACACTCTCCTCTCAAAGTTCAGAGGTCATTGAGGAAGAGGGTGGAATGATTATAAGAGCCAGAAGTGGTAGATGGATACAAAGAAACTGTGTTTTCCAGACACAATAAGGCAGTTGTACATATGAACGACCCCCAGTGCTTGAGACAGCAGGCACAAGACCTGTGAAAGCCAAGTCAGTACAGAACATTCCTGAAGAAATTAAAGAAGAAGTTGGAAGATACTCAAGTTTATGAATTGGAAGACAATATTGTTAAGATGTCACAACCAACCAATGTGACCTAAAGATCTACAAAAATCCAGATGTTTTTAGAAACAGAAAAATCCTTCCTAAAATTCATATGGACTTCAAAGGGGTGCCAGAACAGGTGAAGCAATTTGTTCTGGTTTCAGAATTATTCAAAGCTACTGTCATCAAATCAGTATGGTACTGGCATAAAGACAGATTTACACACCAAGGGAAAAGAATGGATAACCTGGAAATAAATGCTTATACACATGGGCAAGTGAGTTTTTGATAATGTAAGCAATAAAGAATCTTTTCCACAAATAGTGCTGGGAAAACTGAATTATCAGTCTGTAAAAGAATGAAGTTGGATGCTTACCTAAAACTATATGCAATAATTAATTGATGGATTAATGGATATATTACTTAAATGTAAATCTTAAAACTGTAAAACTTTTGGAAGAAAACATGCTACAAAATTTTCACACATTGGATTTTAGTAGTGTTTATTAATTATACAAAATAATGAGTTTTAAAAAATATTTTATTTTTTATTTTTTTATGTGTGTGTCTATATTACATGCATTTTTATATAAGTGCACCTGCAGAGGTCAGAAGACAGGATTGGATTTCCCTGGAACTGGAGTTATAGACAGTTGTTTGCTGCTATATGGGTGCTAGAAATTGAACCCAGATCCTCTATAGGAATAGCCAGTACTCTTAACCACTGCACCATCATCTCCAGCCCCCAAATAATGAGTTTCATTATGACATTTTCACAAGTACACAATACTGCCCTCTCTGGTCCCTTTTCTCCAGTAGCGCTCCTCTTCAAATTCATCCCTCTTCTACTTTCATGTCTTCTTCTAAAATCTGGATCACACATACAAGAGAAAACATGTGATAATTATATTTCTGAATCTTGCTATTTCTATTAACATCATGAATATTAGTTTCATTCATTTTCCTGCAAATAATATAATTTCATTTTCATTGAATAACACTACATTGAGTATGTTTGTATATAGATATATCTGTATATCACAGTTTCTTTACCCATTTTCTATTCTATTATTTGTTTATTGAGGATAGTGTTGTGTGAAACATGGACGTACATGTATCTCTGTTGCATGCTGACTTTGAGTATATATATCCAGGTATATATCCTGGAATAATATAGCAGAATCGTAGGGTAACTCCAGTGTTAGTTTTTGGGGAGAACCTCCATATTTATTTCTTTAGTGGTTGCACTAATTTACATTCTCACCAGCAGTGTGTTAAGTGATCCATTCCCCTGCATCTTAGTACCAATTGCTGTTTGCTTTCTTTCTTTTTCTTTTTTCTTTTTTTTTTTTTTTTTGTTTTTTTGAGACAGGATCTCTCTTTAATACCAGCTGGCCTGGAGCTCTCTATGTAGACCAGGCTGGCCTTGAACTCACAGATATCCACCTGCCTCTGCCTCCCAAGTGCTCAGATTATAGGCGTGTGCCACCACAGTCGGTGCTGTTTGCTTTCTTGATGATAGCCATTCTTACTGGGGTGAGATGGAATCTTGATGTAGTTTGAATTACCCTAATGCCAACGGATTCATCAAGGAGTTCTTGAATATGACAGCAAAGGTGCGGACATCAAAAGAAAAATAGATCATACATTTCAGAAGAACTTCAAAAGATACTATCATCATAGTAAAAAAAGTTAACCCACAGAATGGAAGATGTCCAGATCAGGCAGTTGGTAATGGACTAATAGCCAGAGCTAAGTTTTAGAAAAAGATTTTAAACTGAATGAAGGACTGGAATATATTTTCTCCGTAGAAAGTTTACAAATGGTCGACAGGTACATAGACAGATGGTCAAGATCACTAATCACTGGGGAAATTCAAGCAAAAACTACAAGATATCACCTTAAATTCACCAGAATGGCTACTGTAAACAAAATCAAAACTGAAGAAGAAGTGGAGAAATTGAAACCCCAGTGCACCGTTGATGGGACAGGAAAGTGGTCCAGCACGTTGGCAAATGGTATGGAAGTTCATCAAGAAGATGAGATTACTATATGGTCCAGCAATTCCACTTCCGAGTGTATAGTTAAAAGAATGGGGAGTAGGGTCTCAAAGACATACTTGTCTCCCCATGTTCATATCAGCATGATTCCAAATGAGTAAGAAATGGAAGAGATCCATGTGTCCACAGAGAAGTGAACAGATAATGCTCACGTAGTCTATCCACACGGTGCTGGATAGCTTCAGATGTCAACTTGACATGTCGATAACAGGAACCTCAGTTGAAGATTTCCACTATCAGATTGGCCTGGGTCCATGACTTTAAGGCATTTTTTTGGTTGTCAAGTGATGTGGGAGAGCCCAACCCAATGTGTGTGGTACCATCCCTGTGCAGGTAGTCCTTGGTTATAAAAGAAAACAGGCTAAGGAAAGGCCGGAGGAGCCGGCCACTGAGAAATGTTCCTCCGTGGATTCTGCTTCAGTTCCTGCCTCCAAGTTCTTGCTTGAGCTCCTATTGTCTTCCCTCAGAGAAGAGCTCTACTGTAAGCTGAAATAAATCCTTTCCTGTCCAAGTTGGGTTTGATTATCGTTTTAGCACAGAAATAGAAAGTAAGTAGGACAACACTATATTCAGCTCTTAAAAATTCGGGCACATGGTACAGCACACATGAACCTTGAGGACATCATGCCATGTGCATGAAGATGTCCACAAATGGGCAGGTACCACATGATTCTAACTATGCGACCTTCTCACAGTAGTGAGATACACAGAGACAGAAGATGTAAATAAATATTTAATTTTTAAATGTATTTTATGTGTCTGAGTGTATTGCCTACATGCAATGTCTGTAGTGGCCAGAAAGAGGTGTCTGATCTCCTGGAACTGGAGTTATAGATGGTTGTTAGCCACTATATGGGTGCTGGGAACTGAACCCTGGGTCCTCTGCAAGAGCACCTAGAGCTCTTAACCATGGATTTCTCCAGACCCCTAAATATGATGACTTTTATATATTTATGTTTACAATTTGCTTACCACCTACTGTGTGTTTAGGACTGTGGGGTTACATCGCCTCTTCAACATTTCTGATAAATGTCTTGACCTACTCTAATGTGACTTTCCTGTCATGAACAGAACTGTCTGTGTAGGTCATCAGTGGCCTTCAGGATGCTAAATCATGTGAGCATTTTCACATCATCCCAATTAGACGTGCTGGCAATATTTGGCTAAATCTCAGTTCTTTCAGTAGAAGCTCTCTTCCTCTTTCCAGTTCTCACCAGGAGGTTCTGTCATGGAATTCTCTTGCCCTTAGCATCTGAGTCACCACTTTCCCCGCTCTCCTCCCACCTCCAGCAGCTTCTTCTCAGCGTCCTTTGCCAGGGCCATATCCTCTTCTACCTCTGCCTTTCAGTGGGTTGGGCCCACCATCCTGGTCGAAGCCCTTCTTGCATTTCAGGTGATTCATCAAAAACTTGTGTTTTTATTGATATTCTTTTGCTTATAGGTATGGTACATAAATTTAGATCTTTCCCCATGCTCAGGACTCATATCCAGCTGTCGTGAGATATTGACAGTACTTCAAAAGACACTGCAGCCAAATGTGACCTCACATCAACTCTTCATGTCAGTGCACCCCTAGACAACCAATGCTGAAACCTGGGAGGAAGTTTTCACATCCACCACCACCACCACCATCACCAACACCATCACCGCCACCATCACCGCCACCATCACCATCACCATCACCACCACCACCACCACCACCACCACCACCATCACCACCACCACCACCACCACCACCACCACCACCACCACCATCACCACCACCATCACCACCATCATCACCACCACCACCACCATCACTACCACCACCACTACCACCACCATCATGACAATAATCACTACCACCACCACCACCATCACCACCATCATCACCACCACCAACATGACCATCATCACCACCACCACCACCACCATCACCATCACCACCACAACCACCACCACCACCACCACCACCATCACCACCACCACCACCACCACTACCATCACCACCACCACCACCATCACCATCACCACCACAACCATCACCACCACCACCATCATCACCACCATCATCACCACCACCACCACGCCCCTCTCCTTTGCCATTTTCACCTTAACAGGCTTCCATTTCTCACCTGATCTATTCTGGCTTCTTGAGGCTATTTTCTGCAACCACAAAGGTTTTTTTTTTCTTCTTCTTCTCAAAATCAAAATCTGACTCTACCTTTTCTATATTTTAAATCCTCATGTGCTATTATAGAAATGCCTAGGGGCTGGAGAGATGGCCTAGTGGTTGAGAGCGCCGACCGCTCTTGCAGAGGACCCGGGTTCGATCCCCAGCACCCACATGGCGGCTGAGAACCATCTGTAACTCCAATTCCAGGAGAACTCCAGTTCCAGGGGATTCCGAGACCCTCTTCTGACCTCCGCAGCATTGCACGACACGGGTGCACAGACCTACATGCAAAAAACAGTACATTCATACACATAAATAAAAAAAAAAAGAAACGCCTAAACTGAAAATGATCAGACTTTTATCTTCTTATCTGTCTGGCTCTGACCAGTAGCTTTAGTCTGGCCGATATGTATGACTAGTGGTGGGCAGTTTAAAAAGTCGCCAGTCCAACAAGAAATTGAGAGAGAATTGATATGCAGAAGGAGTTGGTTGGAGCCTGGGAGAGATAGAAACAATGCAAAGGCAATACTCATGTATGAAATTTAAAAAAAAAGAGATGATGCTGGCTGTGGGTCTCTTATATAAGGCTTTGATTATGTTGAGGAATGATCTGGGCTAACTGTGTGGCCTTAAGCATCCAAAAGGAAAGTACAAGCAGATATAATCAGTGAGACTAGAGAAACTGCACTGCAGACATAGAACTTGAGATCTTAGTAGAGACAAAAAGAAAAAAGAGAGAGTACTGTTGTTCAGCCTGTCTTCAATTCTTACTGGCAAGTGCATGAACTCTGTTGTTGCCACCACTTTGGGCACTCCTCAAAGACATGAGACACAGCTTTTTAACCTTCCAATATGGACTGAGGACTCATGTCTCTTCAAGAATCCTCCAAACCTTCAATGCCAGATGGGGACTACTGAGATACCCAGCCTGTGGACTAAACAGCTAAGGGGATGTCAGCCTTGTCAGACTGCCATTGTTGGACTACCTGGGCTGTATAATGGAGGCCAGTGCAGGGGGATTGAGACAGGATGCGTGCTTACTGGACTTCATTTGGGGGACCATGGGAGGGAAAGACCCCCCATGTGGAGCAAAAGTGCAGAATTGATAGTTGTTTGGGATTGCCAAGGAGGAACTTTTGAGCATTTCCTTAAGGAAAACATGATGTGTTTTAGGAAAAAAAAATCCTACAACTCAAGTAATATGTGTATGTATGTATATATATATTTATGTATATATAACTATATATATGTATATATACTGTAGCAGTACAAGTTGGAGAGAACAACAACAAAAGAACTGAAAAAAAATCTCTGGAAAGAGTCAGAAAAAGATACGGGACATGTATGGCAGAATGCAGGGACTCGGGTGGGGTTGGGGGGAGGTAAACAGAAGCGATTCTAGATCGACTGAGAGATAATGTATGACCTATGGAAAAAGTTTAATAATAAAAAAATTTAAAAGAGAGAGAGAGAGAGAGAGAGAGAGAGAGAGAGAGAGAGAGAAGCTTGGTGGTGCACTCGGGAGGCTGAGTGAGGCAGGCAGATCTCTGTGAGTTCAAAGCCAGCCTGGTCTACATGGTGAGTTCCAGGCCAGCTGGGGCTACAGGGAGACCCTGTCTCAAAGAAAGAAAGAACAAAAAGTAAAGTAACCTGTGGAAAGAAAACAAATACCATTAAGATATCTTCTCTTGGGCTGGAGAGATGGCCTAGTGGTTAAGAGCGCTGACGGCTCTTACAGAGGACCCGAGTTCGATCCCCAGCACCCAACATGGTAGCTGAGAACCATCTTTAACTCCAGTTCCAGGGGAATCCGACGCCCTCTTCTGAACTGCGAGGCTTTGCACGACAGTGGTGAACAAACCTACATGCAGACAGTACATTCATACACATAAAAAATAAATAAATAAAATTTAAAAAAGATATCTTCTCTTTGCTAATATCAACAACTTCTGTTGAATTAGTTCTCTATAGGTAAGTCAGAGTCAGAATACAACTGGTGTTCAGGGCATGTCTGCTGTTATTGGCTTCTGTGGTTCTTTCAAAGTCCTTAATACAGAGAAAGCAAGAGCCTAATAAATCTTTATCACAGTATAAGTGATAATTTTACAAGCCAAACTTTATCCAATATGCTTCCCTGAGGAGAGTTGTTTGTAATATAAATAATCATGGTTTGACCCTCTGAGTAATATGGAATTTAGTGGGGAGAGTAAGATGGTTCTCAGAAGTGGTTACTTGTGCTTTTACCGTGGTGTGAAAATGGCACAAACATTACAAATTGTCTTAGTTTGTCTTTAACAATTCTGAAATAAAGCAATCTAGACAGCAACCTACATAAAAAGTGAAAGCGATTTAAAATCACCTGGATTGTTGGGAAAGGGAGGTGTTGGGGTGGGAGGAGTCAGAGGAGGGGAATATAAGTGGATATAATAATACATTGTCACTGGGTGTGGTGGTGCACAACTTTAATCCCAACGCTTGGGGGGCAGAGAGAGGCGGATCTCTGTAAGCTCAAGGCCAATCTGGTCTACATAGTGAGTTCTAGGCCAGCTTGGACTAAAGGGAGACCCTGTCTCACAAAGACCAAAAAAAGAAATAATAATAATAATAAATAATAATAATAATAATACATTGTGTACATGTATTCTCAAAGAATAAAATATTAAGAACAAACAAAAAGTAAAATAAAATACTTAAGTTTCTTTTCTTTGCTTTTCAGATCAAGAAGAAAATCCTTGATATGGCCAGCGAGGCACATGGACTTGGGTATGCACTCACAGCCCTGACTTTCCATCAACTTCTTCTCCCCACATTCCCTGCTAACCAAGGCTGTATTAGAGCTTCAAGTGCTCCATGTCACTCTGTCCTCAGGACCTTTGCTCTAGTTGTCCCTGCTTAGATGTCCCCACATACCCATCATAGTACAGACTAGGTGTTTCATCCATAGGAGGCCACATCAATAATCTAGAGGCATTCCACCTCCCTGCTGAGTCCTTCATTTAAATGCTTTGATTTCATTGTCCAGATATACATTGGTACTGTTATTTAATATCTTGCTAACATTTTGGCTTCTTAAACTCCACTGGGACAAGAATAATATAAGCAAAACTTGCTAATCACTGAATTTCTGGCACTAGCATAGTTTCTAACACAGTAGGGACTGAATAAGTATCTGACAAATAATGAAAGAAAGGGGCTGGAGATACAGCAGAGCAGTTAAGAACACTGGCTGCTCTTGCAGAGGACTTGGGCATGATTCCCAGCATCCACACAGTTGTTACAAGGTGAATAACAACCGTGTGGAACTCCAGTTCCAGGGGGGAATCTGACACCTTCCTTTGACCCCCTTGGGCATCACATAACACAATTGCACTTACATACCTGCAGGCAATACACTCATACATACACAAAAATAATAAATGAAATATTTTTAAAATAATGAAAGAGCTGGGCCTGGTGGTGCATACCATTAATCCCAGCACTCAAGAGGGAGAGGCAGGTGGATATCTGTGAGTTCAAGGCCAGCCTGGTCTACAGAGTGAGCTGCAGGCCAGCTGAGACTAAAGGGAGACCCTGTTTCAAAAAATACCCAAAACAAACAAATAAATAAATAAATAAATAAATAGAAAATGCCAAGTGGAGAGAATAATAACCTAAACCAAGCTCGGTGTCTATGGTGAATCCTGTGAGGCATGGGAATATTTTACTAACTACCATCCTAAGCTTGATTTGCAATGGTGCACAATTCACCAGTATCTTAGAATGTGATTGGAACACACAACACAGGGATAATTTAGGTATGAATATGTGTTTTAAAAAATGAAACATCAGTTAAGTCTATATTGACAATGTCTAATAAATGTGGTAACCAGATTATTTCAGCCAGGTGTGGTGGCACACACTTCTAATCCCAGCACTTGGGAGGCTAAAGAGGGACAATCATGAATTTGAGGCCAGTCGGGTCTGTATTTAAAAAAAGAAAAAGAACTCCTTGGCTCTGGCTCTACCTCTGTTTCTCTCTCTCTCTCTCTCTCTCTCTCTCTCTCTCTCTCTCTCTCTCTCCCTCTCTCTCTCTCCGGTGGGAGGAGGCAGGGAAAACATTCAGTAACACAAGAAAACATTAACAGTCAAGACAAACAAGATTAATAATTCTAGAATTCAATTCTTTGGTTCATCCAACACAATGACACAGTTTCCCATTTTAACCCTGAAGAATGGTGAGGAGCCTTGGGAAGTACCATGGAATCTCAACTTCAGATCACACGGGCTTCTACATTCAGTAGAGCTTCCATTTAAGTCTTCAGTCTCTCTTGCAGAGAGATGTGGAATATAGCCTCTGTGGGCAGAAGACACGATGCAGAACCATCTGGTGGAGGAATGCACATATGCAAGGCTGCTGGAAGATGTTCTTGTTTGTGATGAAGTGGGGTAGAGGTAAACCCACCATCATCTTCATTTCTGCCTTTGAATCTTGACCTTTCCAAGGGGCAACAGCATACATTGTCCCACAATTGAATTTCTGTGATTTGAAATGACGCCTTTCACTGCAAGCATCCATATCTGGGTGTGGAGACTCCCAGTGTCATGTGTTTGTTTTTATGTGGGCTTGATTTGCAGAGAATAGCTGACAAAAGCTGAATCTGCTTCCCAGTGCTGCCATAACAAATTACTGCAAGCTCAGTGGCTTCCACACGAGTATGTCATAGCATAGCCCTGTAATCAAAAGACCAAATCAAGTCTCTCTGGGATTAAAATGAAGGTGTCTGCAGGTTGCAATTTTTTGGGAAGTTTTCAAGAGTAGGGTAGGGATTCATTTCCTGACATTTTAGAGTGTGGTAGAATTCATTTCCTTGTAATTGTGAGCTGAGAGTTATTCCCAGCTCTCGATGACCACTACAGGCCTTGGTTTATGGTTCTCTTTCTCTCCAGCTTCAAACCTACAATGTTGGATAGGGTTCCTCTAGTGTAAAATAATCAGTCTTCTCTCTCCTCTCTTTGGATGTAGGCTAGAACAGTTCTCCACTCTTAAGGCTCATGTGAACACTGAACAATCCAGACTGGTCTCTTTATCTCAAAGTCCTTCACCTCAATCATATTTGCCAAATTCTTTTGCCCTGAAAACTATCATATTCCAGGGTTTAGAAAGGTAGACATCTTTGGGGGTCCATCACTCGGCCAAACCTGAAAATGTTCATTTGATTTGAGAGGGTGAGTATCCATGGGATTTTCCTTAAAATGGCAAGTAAGCAACTCTTTGCACTGACCAGGTATTCTTATGGTCTTGGTATGGGACAATTCAGCTAGAGGCATTTCTAGGGTAATTCCTTTATACTTTAGTAAACTCTCAAAGAACATCAGCACCAATCCCCAATGAACCCTGTGCAGAACCTCAATACTATTATTTTAATTCCTTACACTCTTTTGTTCTTTGTATCATTAAATATAGTGCAAATTATTGTTCCTTCTTGTATACAAGTGTTATCTTTCTTACAGGTCTTTTTCAGAGAGTCCAGAGCATAAATGTTCTCTTTTCAGGAGTTGGGGAGTTCAAGGAGAAATGAAAGGTTTGTCACTCACCTTTTGTTTCATTTCTCTAAACTTTCAAATTTGTGTAAAGGAAGTTTTAAAATAGAAATACTTGTGCCATTTCCTTGTATCTTAACTTCATATGATGAGTATAGCCATAGATTTAAAAATACACCATCAGGATAAATGTTAGGTCTGATACCACTGGGTTCTTGCAATTTAGGCATTGCAAACCTGAAATTATAGAATTTCCAAACAGCTGTCTAATAAATATGTTGATAATCTGATCTGGGTTTTGTTTGGTAAGATCCAGATGTTTTACTCTCTTTCTGCTTGTAGAAAAAAAAAGGACAATTTATTTATTTGTTAATTAAATGACCCTTGAATTTTGGTGTCTTCTCTATTTCTGGTTCACATGCTCCATTTACCCATTGTATTGTCTTTTACATTTGAGAAAAATTCAATGTATTTTTTCCCACAAAGAAGTCTTCTAAATATAATTCTGACTGAAAAAAGAGGCTACAAATAATATATATAATATGATTATGTATTTCACAGTATAATTTTCTACACTGTAAAACAAGTTGAAAATATGAAGGAGATATATGTATGCCTGTGTAATATGTACATATGAATGATATTGTATCAAGATTACAAATGGAAAACAATCTGTCACCTTTCTCTAATTCTAAATCTATTAACATAAAACCGCTATATTTTCAAAGGAATAAATTTGCAGGCAAAGAAAATGTGAAATGAAACCATCATCAAAGAATCAGAAATGCTGAGAAATTCTTAGAAAGAAGACAGAAAATGAGTGGGATGAGGCTGATAATAGAGAGGCACAGAAAAAATAAAACAGCCTCTAGCATGCAGCGGCAGCACAAAAGCCAAACCAGAGATTCCAAGAACGTGTGAAGGAGAAGGGAGGGGCTGTGGGGGAATGCTCTGGTGATTAATAGGAAATGGGATGAAGCAGAAGAGTCCAACAATCAGCACTGTCGGGTCTCCCAAGTTATTCTGGCAATGCCCATGTTTAATTCTGGTAAACTCTATAGGCACGCTTCAAACAAAGTCCTTCAAACAAGAAAGGTAAGCTTGAGACAACTTCAGACCCAGCCCAGACAACAGTCACGAGGACAAGTGGATAAAGCTCTCTGCCCAGGAAGAAAATACATTAAAGGGCTTCACCACCAAAAGTTTGAAACTATAGTGTCCTGATCTTACAGGTTCTGTCTTAACTGTAAAATGTGAGACCAATTTATTTCTCTTCCCAATGGCTACAGTTTCTTTTTATTCTTTTCTTTCATTTCTCTCTCCCTCTCTCTCAGTCCCTCTTCTCCCTCCCTTCCTCCCTTTGTTCCCTCTTTTCTTCATCTATAGCCATGCTACCCTGCATGCGCCCAATCTCATCCTCTTCTTCCTTTTTTAAAACAGTGGTAGAATTTAATTTAATCCATCAGAAGCAAACCAACATAAAATTAAAAGCAAAACCCATTTTGAGGCACACATCTGTGCATGTCATTCTGGGGATGGGTCTGATGAATACAATAGAGTTCTGTGTATTCTTAGTTGACTCCATCCAGTAGTTTCTTATAATGGTAAGTGGACAGCCAGGAGCCAAGCTCAGTAGCAGAGGGCATGCATATAGGGCCTTGAGTCCCACCCCAGCCCTGAAAAAACAAAACAAGACAAATTTGTGGGATTCTTTTGTCCAAAGAAATCACTTGGCAGGTTCTTTCAGTCTGACAACTGGTACTTTTATTCTGCTTGGGAAAGTTGTTGTTTTTATAATTTTCTCAATTATGTCCCTGCTTTCCATGTCTTTTCCTTATAGAGAGCATCCATGGGATGGAATATGTAAGCTTTAGGTGAATTCCTCAAATCTTTTATCTTTTTTAAAAGCATTTTTCTTTTAACTAATATTTTCCTCTTCTTCCCAGATTCTTACAAGCTTGAGCTCTTTTAGTCTCTGTTATGGACAACATGTTTGTCTTTATCCCAAACTCAGATTTTGTGACTCACAAAATGATTCAATGAGGACACAGAGCCTTTCAGAGTTGATTAGAACCTAAGGAATGAAATCTTCCTGAATAGGACCTGGTCTTCTTATAGAAGAGGTTCCAAAGACTTCTTCTTCTCCATTGGTTCTGTGAGGACACAGAAAAACACTGGCATCCTAAACTTGGGTTCTCAGCCTCCAAACGTGTAATAAATAAACAAATAGAAGAAAGAAATTGTGAGAAATAAACTGTTTTCAGGCCATGTAGTCTGTGATATATTTGTTATAGCAGCCTCAGCATACTAAATTACCTTTGTGACCAAGTGATTCTCTATGCTGCCAAGAACTTTGGAGAAAACGTGCAAAGTGTGGCTCAGAATCATCCACCCGAGGAGAAGTGGTGGGCCTTGGTGCACCAGTGTTCAGCTCCCACTGATCAAGTTAGCTGCTCATGGGTGTCAAGTTTCTTCCAGACTGTGGGTGTGTATATTCTACCTACATGAAGGTGACCACTGCAATACGGCTGGTACAAAAAGTGGATTGAAGGATGGGGTTGCCATGGAGATGTTCATGGCCACACACTACTGGAGTCTGTCAAAGCCAGCACCCACGTAATGTCCTGCTTTGACTTCTTCAGCCTTGTACTAAGCCTCCTGTGACTGACACATTATAGATGTGCTAAAATTGTCTACAATCTCACTAACCAAAATCTGTTGTTTGGTTCTCATCTTAGCTTTTTTTAAAATTGTTTTTTATTATACCAAAAGGTCCAGCATTTTATTGAGCATCTTTACAGGTTTAGTCAAAAAATACCGAAGCCCATGTCATCATCAGATTCCTCTGATTCTTCTTTCTTGGCTTGCCCTTTCTTCTCCTCAGCTGGGGCGGTGGCAGTAGAGGGGGCAGGACCACTTGCTGGTGCAGGTCCACTAGCCCCTACATTGCAGATGAGGCTCCCAATGTTGACATGGGCCAGGGCCTTTGGGAACAAGCCAGGCCAAAACGGTACAACATTGACACCAGCCGCTTTAATAAGAGCATTGATCTTGTCCTCCATGATGGTGACCTTGTTGTCCTGAAGGATGAGGGCCCGGTAGATGCAGGCGAGGTCACACACGTAGGCCATGCTTAGAATTGTGGTGCAGTGCTAGTCACCAGATGAAGTGAGGGCCTCACCCCAACTCGGCCTCCTTCCTGTGCAGCAGCTGAGAAAAAGCCTCATCTTAGCTTTTATCAACACAATAATTGACTTCTATGTTACTGTTAGTTCTGACACTCTGTTTTTGATCAGTAAGCATATGAATGGCTAGGGTGTCACATGAAATCAGCATACCACAACAAACAATAGGATTCCTACTACCTGGCCATTGCGTCAAAAGTATCAAATACAGGGAACCACTCCAAGTGTAACTTAGGGTGAGAAGTCTTGTATGTATTTAAATACTGAAATTCTATGGTCATTTGATACATAAATGTTTAAAATTTTGCATTGTTAATGATTCTTCTGGAAACTTAATTTTATGCCCTAAAATAGTAATTAAAGTTTGCCAACTGGACAAATTAATGTGTCTGGAGTGTGTAAGCATCATTTAATTGGTGATGCCTTCTGAAAAAAATCATCCTACAAACTGTTTGAGACTAAAGGGTACCAAAAGGAAGCTGGGAGTCTATCTCAATGGTAGACTGTACACCTAGCATGTGTAAACTTGACTATCCAGTACCACCAAAAAGTGGGGGACCAAGGAGATGACAAGTTTGTGCAGTGAGGATCTAGCACTGGAGCTTGGCTAAAGGGGAGGGGGTGTGGTGAGAGACTCTATAAGGACAATTTGGAAAATTGCTTTCTCTCTTGTGCTCAGTCCCCTACCCAGATGCTGTTGGCTGCTCCTTTGCTGGGACCTCCCTAATTAGAGACTTGCCTACCATGCAAAGGTTGATCACAGAGAAAAATATCAGGCTAAGTTATTGTTCACAAGAGAGGAATTTGGAGACTGCAGGATGGTAGTAATTTTTGACACTGATAAATTACTCTGGAAAGGAAGTTTATAAAATCTAATGGCTCATAAAAATCAACATGTTATCCCTGGAAAAGAATAAGGAAAGTGTCTAACAAAGACTTTGTTTTGTTTGTAACTTCTCTAGGCTATTTGAATCACCGGATTGAAGAAGTTGCCCTTTGATGTCAAAACATCCTTGGAAACCGGTTTGGACAGTGGTGGTAGCATGATGTTCTCCATTTGGGTTCAGAATCCTACAAAGAACCACTGTCCCTGGCACTCAGTCTACAATTGTCCTTCAGTATCCAAGGGATAATGGCTCCAAGATTCCCTTTGTGTACCACGGTCGTCAGATGTTGAGGTCCCACATACAAAATGATACAGTATTTGTATAATAGAACCTTCACATATCTTCCCATATACTTTAAATAATTTCTACTGATAAATAACTGGGGTGGAGCAAATAGAGGAAGAGAAGAAACTAGCTGAGGAGAGAATGGGGGAGGGCAGTGGGAATGGGGAGTAAATGAGAATGATACATGACACATGTGTGAAGATATTGTATTATGAAACACGTTACTTTTTATGTTAACTTAAAAATCAATCAAATGCTAATGTAAAATCATCTCCATATTACCTATAATGCTTGATATGATGTATATGCTATTTAGATAGTGATTATACTGTTTTCTCAGGAAATAATAACCAAAAAATATGTATGTGCTCAGAACAAACACAATTTTGTTTAAATTTGTTGGACATAATCGATTGAGATTACTTGAATCCATAGATGCAGATCACATGGATGCCGAGTCAAATTTATCCTCTTCCCCCAACTCTGAGGGAGCAAGATCTAGAAAGCAACATGTAGAAAGTAGAACGGCCCGTTCTTTGACCCAGTCCTTATGTTGTTGTGGTTCCCTCCCAATTGTATTGCTCCAAAATATGCCTAAAACGTCATGCAATAAACATTTGCAGAGAAAAACTTTAAAAAGACTGAGAGAAAGATGCAGGACATGTATGACAGAATGCATGAACTGGGGTGGGGTGGGAGGAAGGGAAAGGAGAATGTGTCTAAACTGAACTGAAAACGATGTATGAAATACACAAAACAGAAATAATTATATTAAAAAATAGAAAGTAGAACAGCAAAACCCTTAATCTCACTATGTGGAGCTGGAGACTGTCCAGCAGTTAGCAGCACTGGCTGCTCTTGCGGAGGACCTGGGTATGATTCCTAGCACCCACAGAGTGGCTAACAGCCATCTGTAACTCTGGTTCCAGAGGATCTGACACCCTTTATTAACATCCATGGGCATTGCATGACATAGGTGCACTTACTTACACACATGTAGGTAATACATTCATACACATAAAAAATAATGAATAAAATATTTTAATTTTACCACATGGCTTTAAATATCCCAGGCTTATAGCAGCACACATGTTTAATTACTTTTTGTAGGAGGACACAGAGAAACCAATTCCAGTCATTCATTGGTTTGCTTATTCAATTTTATTTATTGATTCCTGTGTTCAGGAATCAGTGAGCATCTTCTCTATGTGAAGATCTAGGCCAAGCGAAGTGGGTGTAGATGGGAATATGAATCTAGCCAACAGGCAGTGGCAGGCTATATGAATTTACTAACTCTAGATCAGGCAATGTTCTGGGAGCTTATAGCCCAGTTAGTGTAGACAGTCACTAATTAAACGGGGATATTGAAAAGGCTGTTCCATTTCATAATTAGTGCTGAAAAGGAGATGGAGTAAGGTAATGGTGTTGTTACTGTGTGTAAACCATGCCTTGAAACTGACAAGTTTTAGTGAACAGGTGTCCCTCAATATCCACAGGGGATAAATTCTATCCTCTGCCAAACATCAACATCCTCAGATGCTCATGTTCCCTCTATAAATAGCAGTATTTGTATAGGACTCACTGTATCCTCCCCTGTACTTTAAACCATCTTCAGAGTACTTGGAATGCCCCATATAGTGCAAATTCTATGTCAATAGGTGTATGCTTATTGTTTAAGGAAAAATGGCAAGAAAATGTTTATACAGGCTGGGGTTGGTAGAGTATTTCCCTAGCAAGTCCTGAGTCTAATCCCCAACACTGTATAAACCAGGCAGAGTAGTATAGGCTTGTAGCCTTAGCACTTGGGAGGTAGAGGCAGGAAGGTCAGGTGTTCAAAGTCATCCTTGGCTACATAGTGAGTTTGAGGCCAGCTATATGAGACCCTGTCTTCAAAAAGAAGAAAACTCGGTGTGTATGCATTCGGTATAAAGACATTTTTTTCCCTCCAAATACATCAATATTGCATTCATGCTTGGTTGAATCTGTTGATAATGAAACCTTGGGATACATCAAGTTGAAAGGTACCAGATGCTGGCATGTGGCCCGGGGAGCAGCCTGTGTTTGGGGGTATGTTTTCAATGCTGGAGATGGAACTCTGAGCCTCAAGCATGTAAGAGAAGTGCTCTGCCACTGTCCTACACCTCTAAGCTATGCCAGAACTTTTGTCAGAAGAGATTAATTGGACCAAAGAGGAGGAGGGTCATAGGGTAAGAGTAACTCTAGAAGGGCCAAGTGGATAACCTTGACTGCAGGCCTGGAAACATGTAGAAGTACATTAGTATATCTTTGCTTAGCAGAATTTCTGTGATAATATATGTGTAGATAACTGTGGATTTACAGGCCTCTGGGAGACTTTTCCTGTAGAAGACTTCAAAATACAGTACACACCGTGAATGTCAAGACTGGGAACAAGTATGTAGCATGTCCCAAACTTACTTGGCTGTGAGAACTTCTCTTGAATTTCCATGCTAACAGTTTCTGCAGAGAAGAAAGTACAACCTCACCATCTATTTGGTGCTGCTCTCCACGTGTGCTTTCTCTCCCCAGGTCTTCAGAACATCTTTCCAACATGTTCTTGTCTGTGCTGCCTAATAATGAATTAAGGTATGGGCTAGCAGGCTGCACTTCCACATTTCAGTGAGCAACAAAACTCTGATTCAGAAGTAACTGTGGAGTATTCCAAACTACATTTAAATCCTCTACTTGACCCTTGGATTCAGTAGGACTGTTCAGAGGCCAGGGTGCACTTCCTGTGTTTGAAAAATTCAGTTAAACAGTACCCCAAGAGATTGGGGCGGGGGTGGGGTGTTGGTTATTTTTGCCTTGCTTTGACCAAAATAACATACAGAAACAAGAGAGGAAAGGTCTATTTTGTCTCACCGTTTCAAAGAGTCTTCAGTCTATCACACTGGCAAAGGCATAGGAGGCTGGATCATCCACCACCACCATTGAACCAGGTACAACCTTCAAAGGCCTAAACCTAATGCCCTGCTTCTGCCAGCCAGGGCCCACATCCTAAAGGCTCTACAGCCCTCAAAACAGTGTCGCAGATTGAGGACAGAGTTTTAAAATGTATGACCCTAAAGAGGATGTTATTCTAGATTCGGATCATCACAGGGTGCATCTAAGGTTGAGAAGGTGCTCAAGAGAGGTGTTAGCACCCTAAGACCAGCCAGAGAGTGACAAATAATTCTCAGAGACCCTCAGATGAATATTTATCTCTTAGAATCAAAGATGGGAGATGAGGCAAGTCATCTTTACAGGGCTATTTCCTCTCTGTTCCCAACTCTGAAGAGCCAGATCTAGACTTTACTCAGCGGCAATTTGCTATATATGTTATCTCCTATTATAAAGAACAGAGAATTGAAAGAATAGCTGAGCAATGTTACTACTATATTTCTTTCTATCTGAAAGCAACTGTGATGTTATAATGTGAATATCTTTAAAAAAAATTTTTTTAAATGTATTATTTTGTATGTGTATGAGTGTACTGTCTGCATGTAGGTTGGTGTACCCATGTGGAGGTCAGAAGAAGGCATCAGATTCCCCTGGAACTGGAGTTAAAGACAGTTTTTAGCCACCATGTGGGTGCTGGGAATTGAACCCGGGTCCTCTGCAAGAGCAGTTGGCCCTCTTAACTGCTGAGCCATCTCTCCAGCCCCAATGTGAATATCTTAATGAGTCCTAGAATTAACTTACCATCTACTTTCAGGCATGGTAATTAATATACATGGGGGGAAGGTATTTATATTTTAGAGGAATATAAAACTAAAAGAAAAAATCTGAACCCTCAAACATAAAAAAAAGTGACTTCTGGATGTCAAACCTTTGTCAGATGGGTCACTGGTGAAGAGTTCTACTGTAAACATGTTTTGGAATTAACCTAGAGTTTATTTCCAGAGTTTGTAATTTTGGTATATGTATGGTTCCCTTAGGAGACAGAGAAATATACAGAACATGTCTCTTTATCTAAGAGCTGAGCACAGCTTCACCCAAGACTGTCAATTTTAAAGGATACTAGGTATGGTAGCACATGCCTTTGATCCCAGTACTCTGGAGGCAGAGGCAGCCAGGTGTCTGTGAGATCAAGGCCAGACCGGTCTCTACGTAGACAGTTCCAGGCCAGTTGAGGATACAAGGAGACTGTCTAAAACAGTGATGAAACAGTGTTCAACAGTGATTTTATGAAGCTCCAAGTGTTCTATGCTGTAAACGAAACAACCCTGAGCATGTTTGTTGGGAGCATTTGCTGGGGGCAGATGGCTATCAGTTGTCAATAGATGGACAGAGAAGGTATCTCAGAGGAGACAGGGGTCATGCTGAAACTAAAAGACAAGAAAGAGTCTTCCATGGAAAGTTTAGAGATAAGGCAGAAGAAAGTCCGAGTACCAAGGCATTGAAGATAGATAATCTTGTGGCATCAGAGGCAGAGAAGGTGCTGGAATTAAGTGAGCTAAGAGATAAAGCAAGTAGACCACAGCACAAACTTTCAGAGACTATAATTCCGAGGATTACAGAAAGAATGAGTAAAGATGCATACCCACTGGCTCTCTCTTCTCCAGCCAGCATACATCTATGACCTGATATTTTTTCAGTTTCATGTTGTACCTGCTTGGAAACCATTGTTCGAATCAGAGTGTCCTTGGGCGGTGTCAGCTGGCCCTTGGCTTCCATCGCTTCATGTTGACAGCTGTGTTATAAAATGACCCTAAAGAGAGAGAAAAATCAAAAAACATCTGCTCTGGAAATGCAAGTGTGAGCTTTGGAGTTGCCACCTCCCCTAGTTGGATGTTTACAGGGCAGAGTTCACAGTGGCACGTCCTTTGAGCAAGAGAAATGTCTCATTCCTGCTGGGCTTGGCAGAGAGCGTTATTTGTAGTAGCTCTCCACTTGTGAAGCAAGAAACATGTATTTTCTAAAACAAGATATTCATTTTGATAGAGGCTGTTGGGTAGTCTTTCCTCATCCCTGTAACCACACAGAAACACACAGCTATCAGAATAACAGAATGTGTTTATTCTTATTCTGGGTACCTTGCTTTTTCTCCTCTGACCATGAGCTAGGCAAAATGTAGTTAAGGAAAAATCTGACTTATTATGTAAGTACCTAAGCGGGATTATTATAAAATAATGAGCATTCTTTTCTTTTTATGTCTTTTTGAAACAGGGTCTCCCCATAGCCCCAGCTGTCCTGGAACTCACTCTGTAGACCAGGATGGCCTTGAACTCACAAAGATCCGCCTTCCTCTGCCTCCTGAGTGCTAGGATTAAAGGCGTGCACCGCCCCCCCACCCAGCCAAGCATTATTTTCATCAAATATATGGAGACCAATGTTTTACCTTATAGCAAACAGCTGTATAATTCTGTGTTTTCATATCATGGTCTCTATTCAGGTAGTGAAAAGTTGGAGCCATATTGGTGAGATTTGTGCAGTGTAACACACCAAGCTGCCTTTGTGTTCTTGGTGACAGCTTTGGTCCTAGTGGCACACTGCCCTGCCACCCTCCACAGGCTATGTATAAAGTGCACAAGAAGCATTGCTTTTCTGGTATTGGGCTCAGTGGAACTGAGGTCTACCATCTAAACTACATGTGGCCCTCCACAGTCTGGCTTCTGTATGAATAAATATAACAAACCTTGGATTAAAATTATTCAGAAAAAAATGATTGTCTAGAATTATCTTGTCATTCACCCTGAATGATACAGAATTTTGACTATCTGCTTAGCATCAACTATCAGGAGTAATCTGGAAGTGATTAAAGCTATGTGGGAGGATGTGTATATGTGCCGTTTAATAGAAGGGACTTGAGAAGTAGAGGATTTTGATGTCGAAGGGGGTCCTGGAACTCATTTTCCCTGCATACAAAAGGGAAGCCATATTTGAAAATCCATGTAGTCCACCACTAACCTTGTGTTCTTTTCAAAATATGGGTCATTGTACAGTCTCCAAGAAACAGCACCTCCAGAAAACAAGGGTAGCTGACAGAAAAGTCTGATGCTCTGGAAGAATGTCTCTCCTCCCCTCGTCTCCCCTCCCATCCCCTCCCCTCCCATCCCCTTCCCCTCCCTTTCCCTTCCCCTGGATGAAATTTCTAAAGACCTGACTATTTCCCCTTCTGCCTCTCCATCAAAAGAAGGAGCCTACACAAGTGCGCTGAAATGAACAGCTTCAGAGTTGGGAGTGGGTACAGACTGGCAGGAAACAGTTTCCCAGAATTTCTGCCCTGCATGGGCTTTCATGGTCGATGAAAAGCACATGCCCCCACCCCATTCTCCTAATATTGGCTATTAACCTGCCTGCATGCTTGGGTTGGGTGGGTTATTTCCAGACTAAAAGGCTCATTCAGAGCCTTAGAAAAAAGTATTAGATAATTCAACAACTGTGGCTTTTCAAGAATGAATGAGTTGTGCTATAGAATACTGAGTCAAAGGTTGTTCCTGTAGCTCTGGGGCTGGGTTTCTATAGGCTCTGTTCTTGCATTATTTTTCATTTTGTTAGTCTCTGTTAGTCTTTAATGTACGGGTGCAAACGGTGGTCAGTAGCTCCCACATTTCAGGCGGGGTGACAGAAGAGTGGGAGGCAGCATAATGGAGCGGTTAAGTACATGGTCTTTCGAACCCATCCCCTGGGTTGGGACCTTGACTCACCTCAGTGTACTCAGCCTCTTTGGGTCTCTGCCAGCTCAACTGTAAAATGCATCCCAGTGGGACCAACTTCATGGAAAGGCTGGTGGGAGGCAAAGTTGAAAAGCAGGTGGGGGGCTGGAGAGATGGCTCAGCGGTTAAGAGTGCCAACCGCTCTTGCAGAGGAACTGGGTTCGACTCCCAGCACCCACGTGGCGGCTAAGAACCATCTTTGACTCCAGTTCCAGGGGAATCCGATGCCCTCTTCTAACCTCCACGGCATTGATGACACAGGTGCACCAACTTGCATGCAAACAGCACACTCATACACATAAAAAATAATAAATAAGAAAAGAAAAGAAAAGCAGGTGGAACAGCGCCTGCTCCCTTCCACATGATCCATATGCTAGCTTTTCTATGGGGTCTCAGGTTTTATATCTCATTTTTGAATAAAGGCCTATCGGGTATGGAGACCTTTGATTCCAAGGTCTCTGTTACTGCTCCCGGTTATGAATTGTGTCTGTTAGCTCTCAGCTTCTCCGTTTCCCTATCTGTATCTTTTCCTTAAAAACCTGCAAACTACATTTCCCAGACTCCTTTGTCCACTACTTCTTGTTAGTGTGGGCCAATGGAAGGCTTTTGCAGGAGATTAGAAGATAGGAAGAAAGCTTTCTCTCTCCAACTCCTGGGATGTCCTCAGCTGCCTGTCACAGTTGCTCTTGAGCTCTTGAGTAGTGCCATTTCCTCATTTGCTCTCAGACCTACAGTTAGGGTAATAATATTCCTTCCTTTTTATACTTCCAGCCTTCCTAGCACATTTTAACTGATCATTTGTATAGCCTTACCTCTAGCTGAGACATTTAGACCAGACCTGCGTTCTGTTTTCCTGTATGCTTGCTGACACATTCTCAAACTGCTTCATGTTTAATGAATTTAGATGTTCCAGACATTTTGGATTTACAGACTCATGTGACCACACACACACACACACACACACACACACACACACACACACACACAGACTTTGAAGAATATAATGAAAGAATACTCCAGGTGTAGTTAATTAATCTATTGTTATACAGACTGTGCCACACAACAGTGGCTTAAACAAAAAAATAATTATTTCTTATTTAACAATGTATCTCTAGGTAAAGACTTTAAAAGCAGCTTGACTAAACAGCTTGATTCAAGGAGTCCAGAAGTTGCAGTCAGAGTAGGGCGTCTGTAGTTATCTGAAATTCTGATGGAGCCAGAGGATCTACTTTTCAAAGACTCATGTGTCTGGCAAATAAGTACTGGCTGCTGGCAGGAGGCCTCAGTTCTGTTCTCTTGTTGATACCTTCCCAGAACTTCTTTTTTTTTTTTTTTTTTTTTGTCTTTTCGAGACAGGGTCTCCCTGTAGCCCCAGCTGTCCTGGAACTCACCTTGTAGACCAGGCTGGCCTTGAACTCACAAAGATCCGCCTGCCTCTGCCTCCCGAGTGCTAGGATTAAAGGCATGCGCCACCATGGCCGGCTTTTTTTTTCTTCTTCTTTTTCCAGAGCTTCTTAAGTGTCCTCATGATAAACCAGCTGGCTTATCCCAAAGAAAGGAACCCAAGAGGCAAGGAGGGGCTACAATACCCTTTATGACCTAGCTTTCCAAGTCACTCTTGGTTACTTCATTTGTGTTCTACTGTATTGTTTGCATACGACCAATCCTGATTCAAAATGAAAAATAACCTCATGGAGGCATGTGTAGCAGGGGTCAAAGATCCCTGGAGGCCACATTGGATACTGGCTACCAAATGCATAGTCAATGTCTATAAATGAAGTAGGGGGACAATGTGTTAGCTCAGGGAGGCTTAGGGGATTCGATACACTGCAGTGAATGGATAGGGCATGCAGAGGACTGTGTGTGGAGAAGAGGCTGGAGAGACAGCTCTGTGCAGGGAACTGGAACAACTCATCATAGGAAGGAAGAGAAGATCCTCAAGAAGAGAGACCTCATCATTATACTCATGCAGCAAAATGGAAATGAATTTGAGAGAGACTGAGACCAAAATGATCATTGATGGTTGAAGAAATTGTGGCTATAACTTTCCTTTGGGGGATCACTTGTAGTTTCCAATCTTCTCAGATTGTGTGTGGACTCTTGATAAAAATTTAAAAATATAATACATAAAGTTGTTTTAAAAGGTGAGACAAAATGGAGGGAAGAGGCTGAGAAGAGCATTATTTTCAGTACTGGGCTCCAGAGGCCACAGGGAACCAGCAGAGGAGGGCTATGGCTAGACTGTGGCTTGTGCTCTCCAAATTTCAAGTTGGATTCTTTTCTTTTCATGCAATACTAAGAAGTGGTACCTTGAAGGGCTGTTTAGGGATCTGCCCTCATGAATAGATCAGGCCATTCATGTTCTTACTGTACTCATGGACTGGTGTTATCTCAGGAGTGGGTCTGCTACAAAAGCCAGTTGGGATTTACATCTCTACCATGATCCATGCCTCTTGCCATGTGCTATACCACCTTGGGATTCTGCCAGCAAGAAGGCCATCACTAGGTGTGCATCTTTGACCCTGGACCAGAACAGTAGAGTAAAATAAACCTTTCTCTATAATTTGTAGGCAACAGAAATGGACTCAGACTGAAAGGAATGAGAAAATGTTATTGATGTTCTCTTCACACACACACACACACATATATATATATATATATATATATATATATATATATATAATTCTTCATATATTCATAAAGCTATTGGTATATAAATCTGATGTTCCTTAAAGTCATTTTGAAGTATTCAACAATACTTAGCACTATGCCCGACACTGATGCTTATTGAATAAAACATCTTTCATAATATCTCACATATGCATAGTTTCACATTCTAATGTTTCCATTCATGTGTATTTGGGGACATACACACACACAGGTTTTCTTGGTACACTTGGACTGAACCAAGAGCTCTGTGCATGCTAATTGGTGCTACTGAGCTGTATCCCAGCCCCAATTTATTTAATATCTACTTAGAACAGCTACTGTTCTAGAGGCATGATGAGAATTAAGTGCACACAGAATAAAAATGTTATGGTTTGAGTCTTAAATTACTCCAAAGGTACATATGGTAAAGCCTTCTTGTCCAGCCTGTGGCTCTACTGGAAGATGACAGAACCAGGAAGAAGTGGGGCACACTCGTGGGAAAGTTAGGTCACCACAGCTGTGCCACTGAAGTGGAACCTCAACCCATTCTTTCTCTCTTTTATTTTCCTGTCCCCATGCAGTGAGCTGACTTCCACACCATGTTCTCCTGCCATGATGCCCTGAGCCAATGTTCTAGACAGGAGATGGGCTGCAAGTTCTGAAACGGAGATCCAACAGAAATCTTTCCTCCTTTTCAGCTGTTTGTCTCTGGTGTTCTGTCTCAGGAGTAGACTTCCATCTGGCATAGATAGGGAAGGAAGTTTCTTTCTGACTACAAGAGAGTTGAGTGTGTGTATAAGTTGACAGGGAGGATCAGGTGGAGGATAAAACAGAACTTGGGGAGCAGAGCCTAGCAGATGGGAGGCAAGACCCAAAAGCCAAACAAAGGGCTCTAGGTCAGGAAGGGTACTGTGCGTGTGTGTGTGTGTGTGTGTGTGTGTGTGTGTATACATAAGTCTGTGCACTTCTGTGCATCCTAGAAAATAAATAAAACAGAGAATAAATGACTGCAAATACCTGTGTGAGAATACACACATACACTTTGGGCTTGAATTGATAGCAAGATGTGAAAATAAAAACTTGGGCCAATAACAAGCCACTTTACTTTTGTGAAACTGTTCAGGATTATTGAGAAGGAAAATAAAAATTATACCACAAATACAGAATAATTCAGATACTGCAGTGCCTGCCATTCTGTTCAAAAGAGCAGAAAATACCACAATACCGCAAAAGCTGCCTTAAGGCTGCAGGGTAAAAGCTGCAAGGGGTGAGTGATGCCGACATGTCAGCTCACTGGGTGGATGTCTGGAGTGGGGGGCACTGACTGGCACCCAGGAAGGTGTGGATCCTCACCTTCCACACTGAGCTGATGGATGAGCTGCTTCTGTACTCCAATGCTCTTGATCCCTTCAAAGTGGCCTGCTTTGAAGCATTTATGTTTGGAGAGAGTGAAATGAAGCATTTAGTTTGAGATTTCTCTCCATACCTAAGGGAGATCACAGCTCAGAGTGCTTCAGGTGACAGCCAGATGAGGTTACCAGAGGACCCAAAGGTCCCTGAGCCATTCTTCACAGTCACTTACATAAGCTCACTGTCCCTCTGAGGACATGGAGAGAGAGAACAGGCCGGGACTGAGGAACCAGTGGAAATCTCCAGTGAGGCTCGAGTTAATGACCTGTGTCTGTCTCAGGTCCTCAGAGTCATCTATTGTTTGCCATTTCTCCTATTCACTGGGTTGGGACTATTTTAACACTTTCTCTAGGTGTGGAAGGTAGCAACAGCCTGAGGCCTATCTAGATTTGCTTTTTCCTGTAGTTCTCTCTTCTTCTTCATTTTAGAGATGGGTCCTACTTTCTTCTGTCCTCTGGGTAATGTGCAGGGTTGGGAATACTGCCAGCAGGAAAATCAGTCCAACACATGATTTTTGTCTGGATGGTGAGGTATGTGGCTAATATTAGCCCTTGTGATTTACCAAGAGAAATAGTACCCTGTGGTATATTTTGGAGGTATCTATTATCTATTACCAAAATGATAAACTTTTTGTATGAAGGCAGTGTTGTGACTATTACAAAACCAAAGGACCTGCCAGCATGTTTCATAAGTGCCTGAAAGGAAAGGGAGTGGACAGAAAGCTCTTACAGCTAGAGAGGGTAGAAAAGGGGAGAAAACAGCATGAGAAAGTTTCTATACTGCACCAGGAAGCATCAACAACTTTTTAATTGTTTGCCTAAAGAAACAAACTCCTCAATGTCTTAATTATCTGCATGTACAGCCACTGGAGGCTGGACAGAAGCTGCCATCTTTAAATATGCAGAGGATGAAGAAAAGCCCAGATAAAATCCCCAGCATGCTTATGGTCTGAAGGTCCTGAGTTTTCTAGGTAAAAATAATCTCTCAACTAAATTAATGCACTGTGATTTGTGACCTCTAACCAATTACTGCACACATGGTGAATTAAACAACACCTTACCATTTTACAGTTAGCTCTGGAGGTTAGAAGCTTAACATGGGTTTTGCTGGGCTGAAATCACTGGGCAACACTGCTTCCTCCAACTTCAAAGCCAAAGGTGAGTTCTCCCTTAAGTAGCACTGACCTTTCTATCTGCTGGTTCTTGTGATTACATCCAGGAGAATGTCCCTGCCTTAAGGTCAGTAGATGGATAACCAACCTTAATTCTCTCTCACCATCAACCGGGATGCCCACCAGTTCCAGAGATTAATTAGGACATGACGTCTTTGTCAGGTCATTGTTCCCACCTATCAGGAAACTTATACTTCTTTGTTGTCCTTGTCTTTTTATTTGTGGTACCTCTTTTGGCTTCATCTTAGTAACATAACAAGCAAAATGAAGTGACAACTTCAAATTGATTTCTGAAACAGATTAGTGCTTTCAATGTCCCCCCCATCTGCTGACCTTGGAATAATTACTAAATTCTCTCTAAGCCTCAGTTTTGCATCTATAAAATGGGGATAATGCAACCATCTACAGGGGTTGCCAGGGAATGTAGTGTTTTAGTATAATGCCTGATATGTAGAAAGTGCTCAGTGAAAGTTAATTTTTTTAAGTTAAACAGGATTAAATGGGGTAAGGAGTAAGAAAAAAAAAAGAAGGAACAGAGTAGGACTGAGGTTTCTCCACATGGAACCCTGTGCAATTGGTTCATCCTCTTCATTGCTCATTTGGGTTGGATCCTGCCTGTAGGAACTTCCAGGGACCATTGGGCTATGGAAAAGAAAAATTCAGCCCTCGTCTTCCTGTGCTCCACAGGGCTGCTTCCTCTCCCTGTGCCTGCCTTCTTCCAGAGCTTGCCTTCCACCCAAGCCAGAGGATCACAGCCTCAGCAGGACCATGAAGCTGGCATGCTGCCAGGTGAGTGCCTAGTGCTAGCAGCAGCAGGTGCAGTGGGGGCACCTCAGCTGAACCTCCTTCCACCCACCCCTCCAGTTGTTCACCAAGCCCTGTGGGGACTTTGGCTCCCTAAGACCTGTTGATTAGATTCCAGGTAGTGAGCCAGGGTTTTCCTCCACTAGCTATTCCCAGCTTTGAACAAAATCACGGATTGCTGGAGCTCTGATCACTGTATGGGAAAGGGATTCAAAGTCTAGTGGACCCCCCCCCCAGGAGTGAACTCTAGTCTTCAGGGTCCTAGAGGGAGCCACAGAACTAAGTGAAGTTCCTGGGAAATGTAGCCCTTCCTGGAGCTGCAAGACTACCTGCTAGAAAGACAAACACTGTAAACACCCAATGTTGACAAGGAGGCAGGAAAGCTGGTATTCAGATTCTTTGAGAAAGTAATTTTCATATTCATTCTGGTCAGGTTATCCTGGTAAGTGTAGTAAGAGATGTTATTGTTTGAAGAGGGCTATTTACAACAGTAGCATTTGCAGGGCAACAAAGCCAAGCCAAGCCAAAACAAAACAAAGCAAAACAACTCTTTAAAACCTTTAGGTGCATCAATAGGTAGAAAATTCAATAAACTGTAGTATAGACATTCTGTAAAATATTCTGTAACGAGTTAAAAGAAGGAGCTGTGGGTTTAGCTGTTGATCCTGAAGAATTTGGTTGTAAAGAAATCCATATGCGGGGAAACCCCCAAATACCCTCAGTATGGGTGAACGTTAGCACAGGTTTGTAGGCACAGGAGGAAGGACACACATCACCCTTCTAACACTGTGGCTGGCTGGGGGATTAAATCTCTCCCTTTGTGTATCCTCGAATCTCTTTTTTGATTACAGCAATGATTTTTAAGATTTTCATTTTGGAAGTGGAAATTCTCTGAATGTCACAGGTGACGACAGTGGCTAGGAGCGGCTTGCGGAGGAACCCGGAGATGTGGTTTGGGGCAGTAAACATCTGGTCAGAGCCAGATGGGAAGAAGTGGTCTGGGGGCAGGTTGCCCAGAGGCACTGACTTCATTCAAGGATCTTGACCTGGGTATCCTTGGAGAAGGTCACAGAGGGGGATCAAGCATGTGGGTGAACCTGTAGCCAAAGGGATTTACACTGTAGGACTATAAAGAAAAACAGCTCCAAATATTAAAAGGTACGGTGAGGGTCTCCCTGCAGGTTTCTTTGAAGAATTCAAGGAGACCCATCAGATTAACTGTAAATCAAAGCAGGAGGAAGGCATATTAAAAACTAGCACTAGGTAATGGGCTGGTTGCAGAAAGGGATTTTATCTCCTTAGAGACTAAGGTAAAGTCCTATGACAGATGTGTGGAGGTTACAGAAGAGCAAACTGAGCTCAGGGGATTCAGCAACACTGCCAGGGGTTACCACAGCTGTTTGGGCTTCCCTAAAGATGACTTCCCTCCAGAGCATTAATCTGAATCCAAGTGTTGCATTCTTCTGACCACATCACTGCTTCCCCTGCTGCTGGGTGAAGAGGCTTCAGGATAACCTAGAGGAGAATGCAGCCTGTTCAGCTACCTCACTTGGCTCTCTTTGGGAAAGTGGGGTGAGATTCCCACTCCAGCATTACAAAGTGCCCAGATTCTCTGGGGGGGGGGGAGTTGCTGAGGGCCTGGGGTACAGGTAGGAGAGCAAATGGGGGGCTGTCTTCTTTGAAGCTGTAAGTGAACTCACTGCTCCCTTGCCTTCAGAGCTTCCATGCCAGGAAAAACCAGCACTTGGGATCTCTTTGGTAGGTCTTCTGGAGCAAGATAAAGGGGGAGTTGTGACTCATGGACTGGAGACCCAACTGTTCCAGAAAATGCACCCTGCATCCAAGTCCAGGTGGGCATTACCAGGATGTCAAGCTTGGTGTCTGGAAGGGTCTGTAGAGGGACACTGGATGCTGGAAGACCTTCCCCAAAACCCGGGGTCGGGGTTGGGGAATGAATGTTCAGTAAAGGAGAAATATTTCACTTAGTTTCTGCCTGCCTTTAACTGATTTCCTGGGGGCCGTGTCTGTCTTGTACAGCCAGCTGCAGGCTATGGGTCTTGGTTCGAAAAAGTTAGGCCTTCTCAGAGAGAAAGGCGCCCTTGTCCCTTGTCATGGCCTTTGGGAGTGAAAAATCTGTTTAATCCTGATGAATGAAAAGCTCTCTGGATTAGCAGAATTTGTGCCCATTTGTGTCAAGGAAGCGCCCTGAATGTAGTCCCTGTTCAACCTTGCCCCCCTGGGGGGGCTCTCTATCCGCCCCCATTTCCCCTATTTCCTTTCATATTTCACAATATCGCCTCCCTCTCCCCTCTCAGCTACTTCCACTTCTGAGTCCGTCCCCCCACCCCCCTTTTCCTTGGTTCACACTTCCCAAGCAGGTGTCTTATCTGTCCCTGGCCTGCCTCCTCTCCTTCCCTGCTCCCTCTTATGGTCCCTAAAGTTCCTGACTGAGGCTGAGGCTCTCAAAATGGACTTTCTGACAATTTCGCGGGGGAGGGGGGAGAGGGGGGCTTAGCGGATAATCAAGTGAGTTTGTGCCTTGAACTCTGCCTGGGGAGCGGCATAGGAGCCTCGAGGGCTGGAAGCCAGGTGGAGTGGACCACAAGGAGAAACCTGGGCTGCTCAAAGAGCTGGCGAGGATGCTGGCAGATCAGGTGGAGGGGCAGGTATGCCCACTCTGCCCTCTCCATCACAGCCTCGGAACACACGCCGTGATGGATACAACCTCCCAGAACTGGCAGTGGGAATTTACGCATTGCTGCTTAAAAACAGTAACACTAACTAACATATGGAGATGTCATCATGATTAAACAGCAAATGATAGTCGAAGACGGGGCGATAATAATTTAAACAATCACAAAGAAGCGTTCTCTAAGGAGCCAGACCCAGAAGCTTGCATTTGGAAGACTAGCCCGGTGTTCCTAGAGATCTCTCCCTGGACTCCACAAGGCAAAAGTCCAGTAGGTACGAGGAAGTGACCCGGTGTTGAGGGGTCGGTCCTTCAAGAGCAGTCCCTCCTTAAGGGAAGTTGCAAGCGCAGTGGGAATAAGGGGTCCTGAATGTGAGCCCAGTAAGTAGCCCAGCCCACCCCCATTCCCCGCCCCCTCCCCAGAGTCCCCTCCCACAGCCTCGCCTTCTTAGACCTTTGTGGAGGCTGATCTGGATAGGACGCCGGCTGTGAGGGGAGGAGTGACTCCTGTATCTGTGATCTCTGCCTTTCCACGCTAGCCGCGGCAGAACTGCGTGCTTCGCACTCCGGAGACTGCACCGGTCCCCGGATCGCCCCAATTTGAAAGGCAAAAATATCCGCAGCAGAATGTAGCTAGGGGCCGACCCCCTTTCGTCTTGTTCCCTTCCCTCTGGTTAAGTAGATTCGTTTCTGAGACAGACCCCTATTTTCATCTGAATTCCAGGGGTTGAGCTTAGGTTGATCGTCTTATTATTTAGACTGAAATAACGAATCCAAAGGAAAGGAACAAACCCGTAATGAGCACCCTGTCTAGGCAGCAGGGTCTCTTTTGGTTTGGGCCGAGATCCGGATGGAAGGAGGAGGGGGCTGGGGGCAGGCAGAGGGTAGGAAAGCCCTGTGTTCCCCAGAGTGGCCCCGCGCCGCGCCTGCGTGAACCAGAGCTGGTAATGTATGCTGCCATTAAGAATCCAAGCGGCTTCCAGCGCTCCGGGCTCAAGGACGCATGTGTTGCTGGAATTCAATCCATGGGGGGAATGCAGATGGGCTGCGACCCTCTGGGTTTGATTTATGAACTGTTACACCAGCGATTGTTTACACATCGCATTTCGGAGCCTGGGCGCACCCTCCCCGCGGCAGGCGGCGGGTTGCGGGAACCTGCTTCTGTACCCGGGTCTGCCTCCTTCCTTCTCCTCCGCTCCACATTTCCCGGGAACCCCTGGGAGCTCCCTCTCATCCCTGTCTTCAGTGAAATCAGATTTCGGTTTCATTGAACCCACCCTCTTAAGTGTAGCGTTGCCTCCCCGAGCGCCCTCGGCCTACTCCAGGTCTGCGGACCCCAGACCTGAGTCCTCTCTGCTGGCGTTTATTCTAGAATGTTTACATCTCAGTAAGGCCATGCGGAGCTTATAGATAGGGAAGCTGGTCCACTGGCGGATCAATAGGGCCCTGGTCTCTTCGCCATTTCAGCTGAGCTGTCTTATTAATTATGAAAGAATTCACCTGATCCCCGCCAGCAAGAGCTGCTTCCAGGCCCCTCGGCAGGAGCCCTTAATGGCGGTTGCATCTCAAGCTGCCTCTAGCCACTAGAGAGGAAGAGGCGGGTGGCGGTTAAGTCCTGGCCTGCAGGGATGGTGGTTAAGGGCTCAGACCCATCTGGGGCATGGGCAGCGGCTAACCATCAGCTTTGTTCCTGCGTGTGCAAGCCGGGTCTTCTAGTCACACAGGAAGGGTCTCTGCTTTCTAATTAATTTTAAAACGACTCCCCCTTTGCTCCCCAAGTAAGCCGAATTTAGAGGACATGGCACTTATCCTAGGCCATGAGCGTTGGCTTGAAGACAGGACCTTATCCCGCCACTTTGTGAACAGGTGGATTTATCACCAGGCGCCGTGTATGTTCCTTTGAGTACCTCTGAAACTCGGCTCGGCATTAGGACACAAACAACACCCCCATTTCAAACAATAACTTTTATTTTAGACTTCTCTATACTTTGTAGCAAATTTTTTGCTGAATTTAATTTATAATAAACTTTTTAAATTACATCTCTCTCTGTTTTAAAATCAAGGCTCTTTTATGTCAAAATCTTTTTTAACTATATTTTAGATTAACATTTAACATCCCCCCCTTGTGATCTATACCGTTGAATATTCAGGTATTACTGTATGTGGAACAGCTATAAAGAGAGTAGAGGGGAAAAGAAAGACAGTGGACCTGAAGGCTGCGTGACAGTTGCAGGTGAAGCCAGCCCCTCAGTGACCATAGCAGCATTTCTTCTGACAGAGTTCCCAGAGTTACCCAACCCCTTCCTTTCTTCCTTCTAGCCTCACAATGCAAAGCCCACAACCTGTGCTTTCACTTTCCTGGAGGAGATATGTGCAGAGGAAATGATTAAAACAAGGTACTGTGGAAGAAAGACGTGAGCGGGATTTTCCACCGTATGCTTTCCACGTGGACATTGCTCTTGGATTCATTCCCCTGGCCTTCTTCTCTCCTCGCTTTTCTATTAGGAGGAGCCCATCATTTTTCATGTTATTAACATGATTAATATAGTAGGTGGCCCAGGGCCGTTCCTGAGATTCTTTTGCCAAAAAAATTAAAGAAAAAAAATAAAAATGGGGTGAGTTTTGCCGTTTTCTTATTTTTTCTGTGAAGACGGACTAAAGCTGAGGTCCGGTTTTGGCTATGTTTGCTCGCTCACTGATCGGTAATATTTGGCAAATAAAACACACACACACACAAATCAAATGAAATAAAAAAGAAAATCAGGATTTCCCACAATCCCATATGAATGTTTTCAGCATCACAGAGAATTACAACGTCCCCAAAGAACGAATGGATCTTCCTCTCGGCTTCTGGGAGCATGGAGTGGATGTGGGTGGGCGCGTAGGGGGGAGCCGGCCCCGCTCTCAGAAAGAAAGCCAGGTCGCTAAAGCTGCCGAGAGAGACGCCAGGAGCACCGCGAGCGCCGGGAGCAGGGGCCCCGCCGCCCCGTTGCCGCTGCCGCAGAGTTCGAATAAGCTGCCTTGGATGTTGAGGTTTTTGGATTCTTTTCTCAGTTTATCCCACATATCTTTCGCCCCTTCCTGGCAATCCGTAAGAGCTGTGACAGTGCAGCTGTGGAAATCCTCCCAGTATCTGGCGAGGAACAGAACAAAACAGAAGCAGGTTCACTTCGGGCGCAGGAGGACCCCGGTTAGGCATCCTCGTCATCCTCCCAGGGCACTCCTCCCTACTCGCCTCCCTCGCCCGGGCCTGGACCTGGTGCACAGGAGCGGTACCCCTCGGGGTACTTGAGCCCTTCCCAGAGGAAGTGGGCCACCCCTTCGCTGGTCTGGTTTCCCTAGCGAGGTGCCAGGAGGGGACCTGACAGCCAGAAGCCGGGTAGCACCCGCCGAGTGGCGCTGGCACCATGGCCTGCGCAAACAGATTGCTCGCCCTCCTCCGGGAAAGCTAGGAAAACAGCGCTAAGCCTTGCAAGCTGCGACCCATTAATGCCTCTTAGCTTGCTAGAAGGGCGACTTGCTTAGAGCACGGCCCTCCCTTCCAGGCTCCTCACACTCTCCTCCCCCTCGCCCCCTGTTCCTCTCCTCTTGCTCGGCGCCCTTTCCCTTCGCCTTCCCTCTCTCTCTCTTCCCCTCCTCCCGCCCCCACACCTTTCTTTTGTTTCCCGTTTCTCCTTTCCCCCTTCGTTTTCTTCTCTTCCTTCCCCCGCCTCCCCGCGTGCTTGGTTCTCCGAGATCCTCCCGTCTTTCCTCCCAGCGTCTCAGCGCTCGGATGGCGTCCGGAGACTCCAGCCTGCCCGCCTCTCCTTCCCGGGGTCGGTGAGTGTTAAGTGCCGGAGGCCAGTTCTGGAGCTTCACCAGTTTTTGCAAACTCCAGTCTCCGGGCCTGAGAACTGTGCTTTCTCTCCCTTCCTCCCTAGCCTTTTTCACATATTTGGATTCCTGAGGCTTCTTCTGCCCTGGGACCTCCGGGAAGTAGCGCCCACTTCTCCAGACTGAGATTCCAGTGGTCGGCTAGGCCTTTCCCTCAAAGGCAGGGCTGGGCTTCCTGGTCAGGTTCTGAAGCCCCAGAACTCAGCCACTTCTCATTCTCCGCCCAGCTTCTAGTCACGCCCCCTACAACCTTCACCCAACCTGTCTTTTTTTTTTTTAATTGCCCTCCTTTCTTCTGGAAACCCAAAATAGATCCCAGAACTATATATAATCCCAAGCCATGATCGATTCCTGAGGCACTGTCTCCTTTAGGAGCTGGGTCGATCTGTGCGTCTCGGTGACTGGGGCTGACTCCCACTTCACCCCAGTCCAGGTCACAAGCAGAGCCACTCCAAGTAATCTGGGTGTCTTTTTCTCCGCACTCTCCTTTCTGTTAGCTTGCCTGACTGAAAGCTTGTTGAAGGCAAATTTATCCTTTGTCTCGAATCCTGACTTCTGGCTGAGAGCAAGTGGTAAATGTTTATTACATTGCCAGGAGCTCAGGGTGCCTTTTAGTGAATCTCTGGGTTATAAGGGCTAGAGGACCTGGGCAAAGGATTTTCAGGTCAGGTTCCAAAATTTGTAATAAATTCCAAGATTTAGAGATACCACTAGGTCCAGAGGGCAGCTCCCCTACAGAGCTCCAGAGAAATCGCACCTCCTAAGTATAATTTGCTGCTTTCTTTAGGTATCCCTAAAGGGGATAGAGCCCTCTTGAAACCTGTGTGGTAAAGAACAAACATTCACCTGGGGCTGGGAAAGGTGGGCTTCATCCTGTTGAGCCATTGTCCAGCCCCAGCTTAGTGAGTCCTGGACCTTAGTTTGTTAGAAAATGAAAATAGCTAGGAATAAGCCAAGTTCTAGCAAACAATGGGAGATTTAGAAGTTGCTCTCTGTGTAACTAACCTTGGCATGCCATCTTATCAGATATTTGAAATTAAATACTTTTTTGGGGTCCTTTTCATGATTGCAAGACACCAGCCACTTAATTACTGGAATTCCTAATGAGGTGTTAGGGAAAGTTTATAGCAAGATAGACTCTTCCATTTGGTAATAATTTAAATAACCACCCTTCTCCCCCATCTAGGAGAAGATGAAGATCACTCAAAATGATATGGGGAATGGCCCCCTCAACCTCTATGAGCATGGTAGAATAGTGTTTTGTTTTTGTTTTTTTTTTTGAATAAAAGAGATTGTGTGTTGCAGAAAGTGAGGGCACTTCTAAGGGCTGCAGCAGCTAGACTGCACAAGTCCACCACACTGGGGCTCTGCGGACACCTCATTTACTAGTGAATGCAGGCTGTTTAATCCTAGCAGGATCTTTGTGAGTTCAAGGCCAGCCTGGTCTACAGAGTGAGTTCCAGGACAGCTGGGGCTACAGGGAGACACTGTCTCGAAAAGACCAAAAAGAAAAAAAGTTGTTTCTAAATTCCAAACATGGTCCCCCCTTTCTCTTTTGTGGGAGGTGGGGGATGAACCACCTTGAGGTCACTCTTGATTTTCCGGCCAAATATCTTGGCCCAGGACTCAAGGATTGAAGGGCACCTTTCTATCTGTCCCCCTCCTCCTTCCTGCAGTTTGTTTTCGACCCTCCCCCAACAACCCATGCTAGCTTTGAGTTTATGAAAAAGCCCTTCAATGAAATGGAAATGCCTTTTTTTTTTCTAGAAAGTATTTGTGTTTTGCTTGACTTTAGCTCAACCCATCTCTCTGATTCCGAGGAGCTCAATAAATGTTTGTTGAACTAATGAAGAAAGGAGAGAAAGAAGAAATGAATGAGTGCACTGAGAGTACCTGAAGTGTTTGGGCAGAAGAGGCAGGTTGGGGTAGCNACCAAAAAAAAAAAAAAAAAAAAAAAAAAAAAAAATACTGAGAAAACACCAGAGCCTGGCCACGCAATCCTCCTCTCTCTAGTGCCTGCAAGTGCCCGGATCTTGGGAGATCATGCAGATATCAGAAGGAGAAGAGTGATGGATGCAAGGAGGGTGTCTATCCCAAACCTGGGAATGGATTATGCACTGAGCAGAGACCCCCCATCCCCAACACACACTGCAAAGTCATTAACACATAATATTGTTTCAGACTTTCTCTCAGAAAGAGGGAGACCTGCGCCCCCTTCCTGTGCTCGCATTTTCTTTGTGTGCATTGGAGGGACTACCCTGTTAGGTGAATTTAGTATTACCCCAAACTCTCCTCAAAACCGTTCAGAGTACTAGGCAGGCCAGTCATTCACAAAAGATGAACGACTGGGGATTGTATTAAAGCAATTTTTTTTGTGGGCTGAGGAGCTAGAAGGATGCCCTGCCCCCGGCCCTCAGTCCTCGGGTGCTGGCTACATGCACCTGTGTGGGGCTGTAAGGCTGAGACGCTGGGTTAGTGAGAACAGTCCTCACATCAGGCCCTTAGGCAGTGCAAATTCTAACCCAGAGACCTGGGCCTCCTGGCCAGAGGGCTTGCCAGGAGGCCTAGGCCTGGGTGTAGAAGCTAGAAGGCAGGAAGGCAGATTCCAGCTGGCAGGCAAAGCTGGGCACACGGGAGGAGGTGGAGGAGGAGAGAAGTGGCAGGGTACTCTCTGACCTCAGCAGCGCCCCCCAAAAGGGAAACCCCCGTGGGTCAGAGAGGACACTTACGTGCACACGGTCTTGATGTTCGTCTTGTCGTCCAGGCCCTGCGGGTAGTTGGCCATACTGTCGCCCAGCTTGAGCAAACAGTCTGAAAAGCCCTTAAAGACTGCATCGCACTTGCCCGCTGCTCTCACGGCCTGCACCAGGTAAGCTGCAGGAGGACGGGAAAACTGTCAGCTGTGCCGCGACCCCATCTCACCCCCGCCCCGGGCTCTGGCTCGGACCTGGCTCTTGGGGTGGTCTCTACAACGGCCAGGCATCTGGTGCAGGTTAAAGGTGAACGGAAGCCCTGGCCAAGGAGCGACCTATTTACAGCAAGCGCACTTCTGGTGCAGAGGGCGGGAGTGTGGGCGGGAGTTGGTGGGTGGCAGGTTGAGTTCTTTTTCCTTCCAGCTCGCTCCCAACGCGCTGGTATCTTTTTCTGTTTGCATCGCCTCCTCTTCTCACCGCCCTCATCTCCTTTATTACTCTTTTTCCTCACTCCCTCCTTCGTCTCCCAACACTTCCCCCAGCAAGCCCAGTCACGTCTCTCCCGGTGCAATCTTCCATTTCTGTGGTGACAAAGGGGTCTGGGCAGCAGGGTATGGGGGGCGAAAATGGCTGTAAGAGGCACGGAGGTGGGGGGCCTTGCCCCTGAACTCAGTGCCACTTTCCCCCTCCCCCAGCAGTCAGGTTGGGGAGGTGGTCTTTGGTTGCTGCTCAGCAAATGTTGCTGAATGAATGAATGAAGTCTTTGGAAGACAGCAGGCGCCACAGAAACGTAGTGTTTATTATAAAACTGCCCAGCGTGTTGCATTTGAGATCTTTGCGTGCCCAGTTCTCTGTCGCGCTGAAGGAGGGCAGTTTAGATGTGCTAAGACATAGCTGGGGTGAGGATTGGTCCCAGGGGTCAAGGCTAGAAGCTGGTCTGTGTGTTGTGTGCATTTGACAGATGTGTCAGCGCGGGTGACCTCTGCCGCCGTCAGGAATGGGGGTTGGGAGGTGGGCTCCCTTCACTTTCATTCGGTCACCTCTGAACACTCTCTTAAAGTCCCCAGAATGAACCTCTGGTACCACCAGATCAGACCTTTGCTAGGCATCCAGCGGGCTGCCACCAGGGACTCGCTGAGGTGGCCCGTATGGTTCTTGGCTCCTCCGAGAGGGTGGGAGTTGGAGAGTGTAGAAGCTGGGGCTGAGGGAGAAGGAGGAAGGAGGAAAACCCCCAGGCCACAAGGAGATCCTACCTCCCAAACTCAAGTCAGAGAAACCCAAGAGGCACCGGACTGAAGAACTAGGTTCGGGTGCAGCGCGATGGCCTTTCGTTTCTACCCTGAGGCCTATGAACCCATCTAGGGGCTCGGTAAACAGCGATCTAGATCAAAAGGCCCAAAGCACCTGGGGTACCCAGGGGGCAAGAGAGTTGGGCGAACCTTCCTGGTAAAGGCGGGGTAGGGAAGAGGAGGCGAATTTTTGAATGGGAATCGGCCCGCAGCTTCAGGGACTCTGAGCTTAGACCTGCAAAGCTCTGCGGGGACGCCTCTCGGAAGGACAGAACACCCAGCGCCCCCAGTCTCACGCGGCCACCTGTCCCTGAATGCCAGGCTAATGCAGACCGGGAGAAGGTGACCCAGCCAGCCGCTGCAGCCTCCGGGAGCTCGCGGTTAGCAGATGGCTTCAGGAAGAGCTAGGCGGGACTAGCGCCTTCTAATCCGGAACGGGAAACACTGGGGAAGGGACCAAGGTTAACTTCCACGTCAGCTGGGGCAGACACACAACCTTTTACGGACCCCCTAGCTCTCTTTACACACAATTTTAAGCACCCTTGCCACTATAATCAAAGCGAGTCAAATGCTGACAAAGATCTTATGAATAAACGAGTCTTTGCTCTGCCAGAATTCCATCAGAATGAAATAAACCCTACACAATACATCTTCCTCTATAATACATGTTACAAATCTGCCTTTGTGGGAAGGAAACAGAATGCCACCCACCTTCACCTGTCCCAGGCTTCTCCTCAACCCTGACCTTCAACACAACCCCCCAAACTGGGTGTCAGAAAAGAAGACCCTAGGGTGTTTTGATGATTTTTAAAAGGGGGATTGGGGCTCTTGGGGGCAGAGCTTTTGTCGTGTTATCTTCCCAGGCACTTGGTGGAGAAGACCCTGCACAGCGCGCATGTGTGAGTGTGTGCGTGTGTAAAATAAGAAGTCATGAACATTTCTGCATCCTGAAACTGTGACTTCTTGAGCTCTGCCCTGTATTGGAAGACTGGAGGCAAAGTGCTGGACAGATGTGGCAGGCGCACAAGCCTTTGCGCAGGTGGAAGCCTGCAAACCGCTCTCAGTTTTTCCTGAACCGAGTTTCTGCAAACCTGGGCAGCCAACCCACACCTAAGCTCCTCTGTCCTCTCTCCCGTCCCAGCCTGGTGCGGTTTCCATTTGTTCATTCAGTCGCTTGACCCTCTCATTCATTCCAAACTTCCTTCTGCAGCATCTTCATTGGTTCACCATCCTCACCACTTACCCGCCCCTCCCCAACCCCCACTTTTCTTGCCAAATGTCAGTGATTTGGGACAGCTCCCATCCATGAATTAATAAAGACTGATGCAGGAAAGGACAGACATTTGGGATGACATAAATTTCAATTCCACTGCCAAGACATGGTCATTTACAGGCAGAGGTTGATGCATTCAAAATGCATCCCTACTGCACAATCAGGGTTTCATTATTTTATATTTCCACACAGCCGGAAACCAGAGTCCCAAATATCATCCAGTGCAGTCTCTATCTTAAAACAACTGCGGTCTCCTCCTTTATAAAAATGTTCAGGCCAACTGCAAAAATGCCACATACTTATTTCCAAGATTTAAAGAATTCGCTGCCCTAGGAAGCTGCCTTCCTATGTTTACTGCAGTTCTTGGAACTAAAAGTCAAAGGTGCAAAACAACCAGAGGCAAAGCATTAAGTAATTCTCTAGCATTGAAGGAAAAGCCGGCTTGGCTTCTCCAGGCATCCTCCGTGTTTTGCAAGCTCCCTGTTCTTACAAACAAACAAACGCCCTCAAATCAAACCCTCAAAAGCAGGTCAAAGGCACAAGAACCCCCAATGCAAATAATTGATTCTAGTGCCTTTGGAACCATGAACCCCATTTTTTCCTCTACATTTCTTATGAATACAAATGTGAAGCATTCTGTTGACCCACACAAATTTCCTAAACCACCTCTCAAATACTGCAAGGATTTGTCTGCAAAGAATGCCACAGCCTGACATGTTAGGCGGTAACAGTTCCCTCCAGCTGCAGAAAGCCAGTTTGAAGAGTTTCTATTTTTTCTCTTGTCCATTCTATTAATAAACTGCTTTACTTTCACCTTTAGGCTACATTAATTAATGTTCTGAGCTGCTATCAGATAAGCAGATTTTCTAATACTTCTTCCCATAGCATCTGCATTTTGGATGAAAGAAAATTATGAACTTTAAAAAAGCCCTCGGACGGTGTCACTAAGACTTAACATTCCTTAACATAAATGGGGGGGGGTAAGTAAATCCGTCCGTATTCCACTGCAAACAAACAAAAATAAACACAGGACATAACATATTGCAAACACTTTTTCACCTTTCTTGTGTTAAAAAAAATACCGATGCTGATGGGTAAAGTAACAGACACATAAATGTCCAAAGAAAAGTGTATCTGAGCATATTTTGGCTGATTTCTCCTCCTTAGCCTGGTCTGCAGCGCCCGGAGCAAACGCTGCAGCTAGGATATGGAGGAGGGGCGGGAGAAGGACAAAGTTGTAAATGCAGCAGTTTGAGGGCAGCCTTGGAATAGCTTCGCTTTCTGCACATAAACTTTTCAGATCTAGCTGCATAGCTCTCTTGCTCCTCCACTTAACCTTTCGACCTCAAAATAATACCTTGCAAAATAACAGGGGTCAGATGCCCAGAGTGCACCGAATCTGTTTTAACCCCAGAGAGAGAAGCAAAAAATGGATGTGCGCTTTGCAGAAAGCTCTCTCCGGGAAAACGGCCGGCGCTACGTTTCCCGGCAGAAGGAGTCTTCTGTCTTCAAGAAAACCAAACTGGGACGCCCGAGTCTACAGGAGCCAAAGCCCCCACCTTGGGGTCTGCAAGGTGTTCTGCACCCCTGGGCGGGAGTCCGCCTGATCGTCCCCTTCTTGGTTTCTAGGGCTGGCTGCCTCCAGCCGCCTGCCTAGCGTTAGACCCGCCGGCCACTTACCTATTTGCACCGCGAGGATCAGTGAGATATATCTGCCGTTCAACTTAAGTCCCATCCTACGTTTAGTCAAACCATTTGCGACTGCAGACCTTTAAATAGTTAGTTTAGAGAACGCGGGGGAAAGCTGGAAAATAGGCATTGCCAACAAGTTCCGAGAGAGCGACGGAGACTTTATGCACTGGGAAGGCAGAGGGAGGAGAGAAAGAGAGGGAGCGAGGAAGAGACGGGGACAGAGAGAGAGAGAGAGAGAGAGAGAGAGAGAGAGAGAGGCTGAGAGAGAGGGGGGAAGAGCTGGGAATGGTTCACTCCATTAAGAGGGGGCGGAGGAAGTACAGCCTCACGCCCACGAGCAGGCCTGACGTGGGGGATGACACGGATTGATTTTTTTTTTAATATAGACACCTTGGTAGAGAATCGCCATTTATAGGCATAAGAAACTGGGATTAATCAGATATCTTCAATTAATGTGCGATCGCAACGAAATCTCGCCTCTGAGGGGTGAGCGCTCCCCCACGCCTGCGGCCACCCCCGCCTCCGCTTTCCAGGGGCCCCCAGCTCCGCCCCCTCCCTGCGCAGAACCGGGGCTCCCTCTCCCCTCCCCGCCGGGAGCTGGGGAGTCCTGGCGCGCCCACTCGATTGTTCAACCGGCTCCCCCTCCACCGCCAGCGCGGCGAATCTAGCCGGTTCCCTACCGACTGCGAGGTTTAAAGGAGCTCCCGCCCAGAGCAGATTGCGTCGGTGCCAACTCCCAAGGCCCCAGGGCCTCGGACCCCGCAGCATTCGCCTACCCTCTTCCTCCAGCCCCGTGATCTGCAGGCGCTGCCCGCAGCGAGAGCACAGACCCGGTCCCCGGGTCCCCCCCCAAACACACACACACACACACACACACACACACACACACACACACACACACACGCCCGCAGCGGAGCGGAGCGCCCCCGTGCCGTCTGCACACCCTGCTCACGAGCGCTCGTCCACGCCCAGGCCCCGGGGGTTTGTTCTGCACACGTGGGGGCCCTGAAATAGACTGCATGCCCTCTTGGCGTCTCACTACCCGCGACTCCCGCTTCACCAGATGCAGAGACACCTATTTGTTGGGGGCGGGCTGGGGGGTGTGCGCTAGGCACCCCTCACAGAGCCTCTGCTAAGACAGTTTTCAGATACTAACTCTTAGAGCTTTAGGAAATTTCCAAGGCAACAGTGCAGCGATCTTTCTGTGAGCCTCGTGGGGGCATTTGTTAGGCTGCGCGCACATGTACACACACGCTCACGCGTGCATCACGCTCATACCCAGACCCCCACACACCTGAACTATGATTCTGATGATCGAGCACAGACCCTGTGTAGACGCAACTCGGTAAGGAAATGTTTCTTCGGCAGGATGCTACAGTAAGTAGTTGCGAGTGAAAACCAATCAGGATTACTTCCTAAACGGAATTAAGTTTCGATTTTTCTATTCTTTTCCCCCCGCCTTTTTTTTGGACTGCACCACGCTCTCCTCCCCAGCCCAAATTCTAGTTTCTTTAGTCAAATGTTGAAGGCGGCGTTGACTTTATCACTTAAGTCTTTGACGAGATAAACGAAAATAAAGAGAAAATAAAAGAATCTTCATATCTTGTATGACTGTGGGTGACAGCATTAGGATATTGAATAAGCAGAAATGCAAAGGGATCAGGGAGAAAGGCCGTTCTTTGTGTGTGCCTCTCCAGCCGAGGCACTGGGAGCCCATCTCCGTGTCCCCACGCACAACCATCGGGCGACTTGCACACTGAGAAGGAAAGAAAGGCGCAAGGCTGGGCAGGGGAACGCGCTTTGGAGGTAGAGGGGCTGGGGCGCAGGTCCTGACTGCAGCACTTTTCCGCAGGTGCGGGCACCTGGCTGTCCCATAGCCGCATCCCGCGGGGACCACAGACCCCCCTGGGGGCGGAGTCACATCACCCCGCCCCTGGTGATGTCACCGGTCGGTGGGCGGGGCGGCAGGGGGCTCGCCTTCCCGACGTCCTGGGGCCCAGCGGCACTGGGAGTTTCCTAACCAGACCTCCGAGGCTCCCGAGAAGCTGAAAAAGTGGGCGGGCAGGAGGCGGGGCGAGGACGGGTGGCGAGAGGGGGGCGTCCCTCGTTCCTGCCCCCTACGCCCTCCAATAGCAGAAGGTGGTGGGCTTGGGGCGGGGCCTCCTGGTGGAAGCCCCGCCTACGTCCCGCCCCGCCCCTCAAGGTCCAGCTAGCTGGGCCGCTAGGGTGACCAGAAGCCCAGGCCTCTCCTCTCTCTTTGATTTCCGAGCCCAGGGCGCAGGGTGGCTTTCCAGCTCGTGCCCTTCACGCCCTTGCCTTCCTCCCGCTCACTCATCAGGAACTTCCAGAATATTTTCTGTGGGTGCCCTAGGATCGTCCCTACAACATCCTTTCTCACTCTAAACTTGAGACTTTAGGGCTCGTGGGAGTAGGTAGCCTGGAAAAGCTAAATTAAGCCAAGTGCAGAGGATGCGGCAGGGCAGCGGGGGCCCGCAGTCCCGCGCGCGTGCGTAGATTCTCCCGTGGTGCGGCTAGGACCCGCTGCGCCTTGCTGCTTCTGGGTCACCTGCTGGCCATTTCCTCCTGTGCTTCGCAGTCTCTCCTTGCTTCCACTGGCCTTTTAAAAAGTGAAGGGAGAATCTGGCAGAGTTAGCAGTGTCCATAAATAAGCTGGGGATGAATAATTGAAAGCAGACGCTAACGATATTTTTGTTTCTGAAATTTCTAACCTTTTAAATCACCATTCGTTCTGCAAGCTAGGTCCTAACCAAAGATTCGAAACCCAAGGTGACTGTTTCAGAACACGGGACAGCATCCGCCCTGGAAAGGAGGTCCTCTTTTATTAAATTGAAATTCCCATCCACGTAATATTTGAAGTGAAAGAAAGCAGTGGAGGGCAGAGGGGCCCAGGTCCTAGTCCTGGCCTTCATGTGACCTTGGCTGGGCTTAGATGGTTCTGGGTTGCAGTTTTCCAATCTAAAAACAAAGTCTATGATGTATTCTGCAGAGGAGTTTCACCTTTGACTTTCCTTGAACCAGGGCTTTTCTAGAATAGCTTGGACATGTGTGGAAGTGGGAGCGGACAGCCCAGAGCACCCAGTCCATGCAAGAATGCTTGTTACATGCAGATCAATGTCTGGCAAAGAGCCTATTGCTTTTAAAGAACCGATTTCTGTAGAGTTAGAGAAACAAATACAGTTCAAGAAAGAAAGAAGTCATCGGTGCAGTTTAGATTCTGCATATTGGGCAGAAGGCACACCTAAAGTAGGTGCACACAATTAAATGGCATGCAGGCAAAAACGCCTTTTTCTTAAAGCATTCAGGAGAAGGTGCATACTTTAAGCCTGGTTAGCCCCAAGGTTGGTTTCCTTCCTTCCTTCCTTCCTTCCTTCCTTCCTTCCTTCCTTCCTTCCTTCCTTCCTTCCTTCCTTCCTTCCTTCCTTCCTTCCTTCCTTCCTTCTTCTTTCTTTCCTTAGACTGCTGCCTGCTGCCTGCCCAGTTTGACTGAGCAGTGCATGGATTGATTTCCCAGCTTCCTCTATCAAGCCATCAGTGCGTGAACTTCCCAGAAGTTCTCATCACAAAACACATCCCCTTGAAATGATTTGCAAGCAGCTGCCAGGACCACTAGCAAATTCCATCTCTGTCTTCTTGGGCAGAAGAAAACCGCCAAGGTTGTACCAGAACCGACTGGCCTAGCAATGCATCTCTCTCAAATTCGCTCTGTTATTTTTTTCTAAACTTCAACTAAAATTTTCAATCAAAATGTGAATGTAAATGCTCACAGTTAGTTCTTTTCGTTGAAGTAGCTATATATTTAAATGGGGAGGGAAATGAATTTGCATATGGAATTATGTCAGTTGAGGTCCCCAAAATAATCCATGGAAGCTGAGAAGAAAACATAAAAGATGGTAATGGGTGGAGGGTGATACATATCAGATTTTCTCTCAAATATGGAGTATCTAAACACAGTTATCTATCATCTATATACCTATCTATCTATCTATCTATCTATCTATCTATCTATCTACCTACTTCCTACCTACCTACTTCCTACCTAGCTCTGGCATGAAGGTAGAGAAGGGGAGAAAGGAAAGGAAGGGGACTAGTGGGAAGGGAAGAAGAGAAGGTAACAGTGGGGTGTGTGCAGTGATGTGTATCTATGAAAATGTCCTAATGAAACCCATCATCTTGTATGCTAAAGAAAAAATTAATTTAAAAAAGAAAAAAAAAGAAGTCATGTTAGGAAGCCTCTCTGTCTGTGCTCCTTGGAAAGATTTTTTTTTTTACTCCTTGGTCATACAAACTTTTAGGTTTCTTGAAGTCTACAGCTGACTGAGGAAACTTGGTTTTAAGGCAGACAGTTAGATTCTGGAAGTAAATGTTCTCCTCTTAAAAATAACCATTTTTATGATGGAATATGCACACAGAATGGTTCATAAGCGAAGGATGCACAGCTCCTGTGTTCATGACAAAGTGAACATCTGCTTAGTCCTTCCCAGCCCAGGACCAGTTGCAACAGAGGTAAGAACTAAGTTCAACTTGTATTGCCATGTGTGATCTTAGACCAGAAAAAACAAAGACATTGGCAACACAATTTTATAAAAAAACTTGTCGAGGTCTGAGAAGGACATACTAATTTTGAACCAATACTGGTCTCTGATAGGACAGCTGTGTATTGGTTATAGAGAAGGGAGTTTTTTTTTCCACATCCTGGAGCGGTCATGGGTGATGAGGCCTCAAAGCTTACTCTGCAGGGCTCAAAAAAGAGGTAGCTAGAATGCAGGCAAGTAGCTGGCATGGAATAAATGCAGTAAAAAATGAATTGTTGGGGGTTATCTAAGTGAAGGGGGACTTGAGTCCCTTACATTTCCCTCACATTCTTATGTTTGAAGTCATTTCAAAATAAATTAATGAGGGGCTAGAGACATAGTTCAGTGGTTAAAAGCACTTGCTGCACAACACCCACATCAGGCAGCTCCCAACTGCCTGTAACTCCAGATCCATGGGATTTGTTGCCATCTTCTGGCCTCTGAAGGTACTGCATGCTTCTGGTGCAATTACAGATAAGCAAGCATGTACACACATACACATACAATATCGTGGTGGCGCACGCCTTTAATCCTAGCACTTGGGAGGCAGAGGCAGGCGGATCTTTGTGAGTTCAAGGCCAGCCTGGTCTACAAGGTGAGTTCCAGGACAGCTGGGGCTACAGGGAGACCCTGTCTCGAAAAGACAAAAAAAAAAAAAAAAAAGGAATTAAAAAAATATTTAAAAATTGTCCCAGTTTGGACTTTTCCATAGTTTTGATAAGGTTATTGTGTCCATCAGTGGTTTATATCTTGAAATGTAATCACAGTTGTAAGGCATTAAGAGAATGGTAACTTAAAGAGACTATGGTGTTAAAGGTGGGGCTTTTGAGAAGTGATCAGGATCTGAAAAGTTTATCTGGATAAAGCCCTGTGACTGAATACTATTGGCTTTATAAAGAGAGTGACTAGAGAATGTACACACACACACACACACACACACACACACTCATACACACACTCCATGCTCTTGGCAGGTGATGTTCTGCACTACTTGAAGTCTATGTCCTGAGGAAGACCACCAGATTCAGGCCCTTGATCTTGGACCTCCAGAACTGTAAGCAATAGGAACCTCTTTTCTTAGGAAGTTATGCAGCCTTAGGTGATTTGTTATAGCAATGTAAGACTAATGCCCAGACCTAACTTTCCAAAAACTAAAATATGTGTTAACAATACTTGTTAACAACAGATGAAAGTTTCTTGTTTGTAGTTTTGATTTATTTTTTGGTCTTTTTGAGAGAGTCTTCCTGAAGCCCCTGATGGCCTGAACTCACTATGTTGACTAGGCTAGCCTTGAACTCACAGAGATCCACCTGCCTCTGCCTCCCGAGTCCTGGGATTAAAGGTGTGTACCACCATACCTTTCTTGCCATTTTCATTTCTGAGACAGAATCTTGATGCAGTGAACTTGCCATCTTCCTGCCTTAGCCTCCAGAGCGCTGGATTACAGGCATGTACCACCTCACTTAGCTAAATGATTATTAAACCTTAAGCACTAAGAAATGTGAACTGAAAAAGATTGATGAATCTGATTGTAATAAATGAAAAAAATGTTAAGTAACACATAAAAGAAAATGAAAAAAAAGCAAATTACAAACTATCACAAAAATTTGTATCAAGAATTAAAAATATTTTATTTATTATTTTTTATTATTTTATGTGTATGAGTATATTGCCTGTATGCACCCATGTCATGCAATGCCTACTGAGGTCAGAAGAGGGTGTCAGATTCCTCTGGAACTGGAGTTATGGATAGTTGTTAGATGCCTTGAGGGTGCTGGGAATTGAACCCAGGTCCTCTACAAGAGCAACCAGTACTCTTAACTACTGAACCATCTCTCCAGTTCCTGTATAAAGAATTTAAGAACTCCCCAAACCATTAAAAGAATCTCTTTCTCCCTTTCTCTTTCTCTCTCTCTCTCTCTCTCTCTCTCTCTCTCTCTCTCTCTCTCTCTTTCTCACACATACATGTACATACAGACATACACACATAAATTTCATGGATGAGAAAGTATGTAACATTCAATCCAGGAATGTAATGAACTAGCTTAACATTAAAAGATAAAAAATTGCTGGACATGGTGGTGTATGCCTTAATCCCAGCACCTGGGAGGTAGAGGCAGGTGGATCTCTGTGAGTTCAAGGCCAGCCTGGTCTACAGAGTGAGCTCCAGGCCAGCTGGGACTAAAGGGAGACCCTGTATCAAAAATACACACAAAAAAGATACAAATCTTAGCATCTCCTGTGTTTCAGGTCCTGCATGGTTTTCAGGACCATGGGGGAATCAAGATAACGTCCCTGTGGCCTCTCTCAGGTTTCCTGATTGCCAGGCCATGATTATGTAATCACAGTAGGGTTACCTAGGAAACAAAGCTGCATTCCCAGCACCTCTGACTGAACCAGTGGTGATGGTGACTTGGGTTGGTGTCTGCTAGGTTTCTCTCTTGCTCTTTAAATTACATCTATTAAGTGTGTGTGTGTGTGTGTGTGTGTGTGTGTGTGTGTGTGTTGAGCATGTGCCACGGCACTAGTGTGGAAGTCAGAGGACAACTCTTGGTAGTCAGCTCTCTCCTTCTACCATGAGGGTCCGGAGGACTGAACTCAGGTCATCAGTCTTGGCAGCAAGTGCCTCTTCCTACTGAGCTGTTTCTCTCTTTCTGCAGGCTTCTCTTCCTTAGGTTCACTGTTCCCACTTGTAACATGTGATTCCTTCCTTTGTGGAGAAGTCCTCTGAGATTCCTAGTCCCACTACTCTGCACATCTGGGTAGTCTTTATAAAGATATTATTAATATAAAGCTATGATTTTTATATGTACAATCTCAGCTCGCTGTTGCCCAGTTATTTTCATAGGACTTCTCCCCACGGCCTTAGCACCCACTGACCACATTTGTGGTTGTTTCCAAATGGTGATTTTCTGCTTTGCTCATTTCTTCTAAATTTAGTAGTTGATATTCTATTGTTCCTTTTCCATTCATTTACTTGTTTCATTGTTTGTTTATACTAGTATGAACCTTAGTATTAGTATTCCTATTTAAAGTGCCGGCATCCTCGTGTATCTCTGTGTGAGTGGTGTCCGTATGGGTATTCACAGTTGCATGTATGTGGGCATGTTTGTGCGCCATTGGGCACGCATGTAGAGGTGAGAGGTTGATATTAGGTCAGGTGTCTTTCTTGGCTTTATTTACTGAGGCAGCATCTCTTCCTAAACCCAGAGGTCTCTGCTTTCCCTATTCTAGCTAGATGGCTTGTTCCAAGGATCCTCTGTCTCTGCTTTTTGAGCACTGGGATTATAGATGGGCTGCCAAGCCCTGGTCTTCTTGCTTGCAGGGCAAGTGTTTATTCCCGAGCCGTCTCCCCAGCCCAGTGTCACCCAGCCTTGTCATTCTTTTGATGTTCACATTCCCATATGTAGCCAGTGGGAAGACCCTTTGGGCTCGACTCTGTGTCCTTCTTGTGTATTATGATCCTTCTTTGAGAATTCTTTTGGAGACACACACACACACACACACACACACACACACACACACTATTCTAGCCTCACTCTCTTGGTGAGACCCTGAAATCATCAGTCATTTCTCCAAAGACTGTAGTTCTTTTCACTTTGAAACCAAGATCTAGGCACTGGTAGGCCAGTGTATGATTATGTCCTTGCCTCTAGGCTCTCCAGATGACAGAGTAGGACATCTATGCATGTATTTGTGTACATGCACATTCATGTGTGCACATGCATGCATCTCTATGTTTCTGTGTAGTCTTCATGAGATAGTATTAATATGGAGTATGAGTTTATATTTGTATATCTAGTATCAGTTCAGTACTCCCAGTTCTTTCCAGCCTTCTCCATTCCTTCTATTGTAAATATATTGAGAATATTGATGCCAATGTCCTGAGTATACTTTTTATTTGCTCAGATGATTTACTTATTTGCTCAGTGTAGCCAATCTTAAACCATGTTGGCTGTCTCTCTCTGTATCCCAAACCCAAGTCGTTGGTCACAGACTTAGGTTAGGGCTGCCCTGATCTCTCTGTAACTGCTCACCATTCTTCCCTGGCTTTTATTCTCAGATGGGAGGCTTGCCAAGCATATCCCTGCACCATGGCCCATGCTCACATCCCACCATCTTCATCTCCAACTGAGTCATGGCCTGTAGCACCATGTGGCCCCTCTACTCCATCTTACTGCCATATTCTTAGTCACCTTGATGCTCCCCTATGTTGGAAAGAAAGTGGAGGCAGAAAGGAAGAGAAGGAAAAAAAAAGGATAAAGAAGATGAGATAGGTTGATTTGGAAAGGGATAGGATTTCATCTTTTTCCATATCAGGAAACAATTTCCTTTCTGGCCAAGTCTTGTATTCACTCTCCAAAGTGTTCCTTGCACATGTTGAGACAAAGTTCTGTTTCTAGAGCCTTTTTCTGGGTTGGACAATAAGTTTGTCCCCATTCTAGTACTATCAGGTTTTATGGTTAGTATTTCATAGGAATCCAGCATCCCTTTCTCCAAAAGCATTCTAGTTACCCTGTCTGCTTTTGTAGGAAATGGACAGACTGATTCCCAGAGGGGCTGTGCCATCTTACACTCTCACCAGCAGTGTGTGCGAGAACCAGTTATTTTGCATCCTCACCAACATTTAATGCTATCTGTATTTTAAAACCTTCATTTGACATAAGAGGTGTCTATCATAATAGCGAAGATGACATGTTTTTACACGTTTATCTGCTAATCCTATATTGTCTTTTGGTAAAGTATTTGTTTAAGTATTTTCCCCAATTTCTAATTATATTACATTTTTAAGTACTTACTGTTAACATTTTCTAATTTCTTACTGTTAACCATAAGAAGATGTTTATATATTCTAGACATAAATCCTTTGTTGAGTATGTGATTGACAGATATTCTATTTTCATAGTGGCTTGTTTTATCTTATCCTCTGAATAGTCTTCTGTAGCATGAAAGTTTTAATTTTCATGATATGAAATTTATTTGCTTTTTCCTCTTAGAGATCATACTATTATGTTTAAAATGACATAATCCTACATCATAAAGAATTTATCATGTTTATCCTCCAAAAGTTTTGTATTTTTTTACTTTTAGATATTATATAGGCCTTTAAGGTTTAGAATTTTAATTTCATTATAATAAATCTTTTTCAAACTTTTCATTCTGCTGATTATTTTCTGCTAGTCTATTTAAAAATAGCCCACTTAAGTGAGATAATTAATTACTGCTATTTTACCTATGTTTTGAACCTTTTGGGGGGTATTATGTTTATATATTTTTTTATTTTATTTTTTTAATTTCCGTATGTGTATGAATGTACTGTCTGCATGCAGGTCTGTGCACCCGTGTCGTGCAATGCCGCGGAGGTCAGGAGAGGGTGTCGCATTCCCCTGAAACTGGAGTTCTCCTGGAATTGGAGTTTCAGACTGTTCTCAGCCGCCATGTGGGTGCTGGGGATCAAACCCAGGTCCTCTGCAAGAGCAGTCAGCACTCTTAACCGCTAGGCCATCTCTCCAGCCCCTGGGGGGTATTTTTGAGATAAGGTCTCCCCATAGCCCCAGCTGGTCTGGAACTCCCTATGTAGACCAGGCTATGGCTCATAGAACTCAGGAAGAACATTTACTTATGCTTATCTCCTCTGGGAAGAGTATAAGGAAGAGGTGTGGAACATTCTGCTGTCTCTAGTGACACTTTCCAGTAGCCTCTGTGCTCAGCACTCCAGAAACTCCCCAATTCCTGTCCTTTGGGGGGGTGTTTATGAAGGTTTCATGACATAGCTGATATGTAAGTTTGTCTATTTCTGTGACATGGTAACTGATATAAATAATGTAAATGAGGAAAGCTTGGTTTGACTCACAAGTTTCAAGATTCCAGCACATGGTCATTTGTTTTATTGTTCTTAGGATTGTGGCAAGGCCAAAACCTCATTGTGGAGGGGCCTGATAGAGAAACACTGAGCACCGCAAGGCAGCTGGAATGATGAGGGAAAGGGAGACAGGACGGCAAAAAACAAGATGTACCACTCAAAGGCATGCACCCAGGAACCTGCTTTCTACAGCCAGGACCCACATCCTAATTAGGCCATTCAATGTAAACTCGCCAATGGATTAACTATCACCTTGGTCCGTTTGCCTCAGGAAGTTAATGTACTTATGATGCAATCACCTCTCAATGCATCAGCAGCTGGGGACCAAGACTTTGACAAGTGAACCTTTGGCAGAGATGCTTCATATTCAAAATCTAACAGTTGATTATAATCAGAGATAAGCATCTCAAGCCTCAGCACCTTTCTTCCCTACTCCCTGGAAGTTAGGGATGGTGGACTAGTCTCAAATGTCTAATCATACCCTCTTCTTTCTCTGATGAACTAGTTTGGTTTCCATTGGTATGGTAAGACACTGACGAAAAACAACTTGGGGAGGAAAGGGTTTATTTCATCTTATTCTTCCAATTGATAGTCTATCGCTGAGGGAAGTCAGGGTAGGAAGAGGCAGGACCCAGAGACAGAAGCTGAAGCATAGAGCATGGAGGAACACTGCATAGTGGCTCAGTTCCCTGGTCTGTGTTCAGCCTGCATTCTTATACAACCCAGGATCACCAGCCCAGGAGTGGCCCCACCCACAGTGGGCTGGGTTCTCCTGCATCACTCAGCTGTTAAGAAAATGTCTTACAACATGCCCATATCTTTTTGATAGTGGAATTTCCCCAGTTGAGGTTCCCTCTTCCTAGATGTGTCAAGTTTACAACCAAAGCCAACCATGACATCTGGTGACCAGAGATATTGGTCTCCCAGCTGTCAGCCATGTCTTTAACATGGAAAAGACACTCACCCCTCTGGGAATTCTGGTGGTTTTAAGAGTTGTGTTCCAGGAACCACAGGCAACTAAAAGTAGATTTCATATATAATGACATTTCCTCCAAAATATTCATCTGAGACTGTTTTTACTATGTGTTTTCATAACGTCTCAGTATATCAAGTGGCAGGGTAGCTTTTTCTTCATTGTCCTCTTTTAACCAGTGTTGTTGTCAGACTGTACCATGTTAATCTACCTTATGTTCTTTTGTAAATAATCTGTTGTCCTTCTATAAACCTTTAGAATTTTTCCTTTTCCTTTTTTTTTTTTTTTTTTTGTATTTTTGAGACATGGTCTCCCTTTAGTCCCAGCTGTCCTGGAACTCGCTCTGTAGACCAGGCTGGCCTTGAACTCACAGAGATCCGCCTGCCTCTGCCTCCCAAGTGCTGGGTTTAAAGGCATGCGCCACCATACCTGGCTCCTTTTCCTTCTTAACTTTCACTTTTTCTTAGTATTTTAGTTGGGGATTTTGTTTATTGTATGTCTCTGGAACCTGTATGCTATTTTCAGTCTGAGCCTTTCTTTTCTGTTTTATCTTTTTCTTAATTCTGAGAAACTTATCTTCATTTTTTTTCATGAAATCAGCTCTTTTCTCTCAAATTCTCTCTATTGTCTGGGTGTTAGGAGATTATTTTTAGCTTTTTAATTTCATCCTTGGAATTTTGGAGGGAGAGGATGGAAAGTGAGGATAATTAGTCTACATGTTTTCCCAGCTTGTCACTAGAGTTGCTTCCTATTCTGCTCTTATTTTACTTCCTTGGACACCTGCACCAGAAACCTGAGTTCCAGCAGGTGAGAGAGAAGGTGTGCTTGTTTAGGGAAAGGAAGAAAGAAAAGCAAGAGCCAAGCTTCTCGCTGTCACCGGAACAGGCTTGTCATCATTTCTTGTCCATTGGCCAAAACCACCACCCAGTCAGCACTCATGAAAACAATTCTTGGCCTCTCAAGTCTTCTCACAGTTTTCTTTTTTACTTTCTTTTTTTTTTTTTTTCTTTTGGTCTTTTTGAGTTTTCTTTATTGCCCTTGTAGCTCTTTGAAGACTAGCCTTGAGATTGGAGGTGAGCAGCCTTGCTCATTCAGGACCAGAATATTTTTATGGTTATTTATGGCTGAGCTGCAATGTATTTAGAAACTGTATGTTGTACAGTTTTAATTGTTTTCTTTTGGAAAATTTTATGTGTGTACTTTCTAAGAATATCATAACTTTTTTGGTAACTTTTGCCTTAAGTGTTTGTGAATGTCTATTGGGTAGGATTTTCTGATTGCACTGCTCACATGTTCCATATCTCATTGACACTGGTATGTTCATCTTACAGGTTTCTTAAAGATGTTTTGAACATATTGTATGCAGATTTTGGATTTCTCTATTTTCGTGTTTGTTTGTTCAAATTTTGCTTTTTTTCAAAATTTTTAAATTTTTTTTAAATTTTATTTATTTCTATATGTGTATGAATGTACTGTCTGCATGCAGGTTTGTGCACCCATGTCATGCAATGCCGAGGAGGTCAGAAGAGGGTGTCGGATTCCCCTGCAACTGGAGTTAAAGACGGTTTTCAGCTGCCATGTGGGTGCTGGGGATCGAACCCAGGTCCTCTGCAAGAGCAGTTGGTGCTCTTAACCACTAGGCCATCTCTCCAGCCCCCTATAAATATAAATTTTAAAAGTAGAATATTTAAAAATAACATACAAAGTGCCAACAGGTATGTGAAAAATATTCAACATTGTCAGGAAATTCAAATCAAAGCTACGATGAGGCATTATGTCATAACTCATTTTTCAGGCCCTATAGTCTTATATAAAGCAAAAGTCTTATAGTCTTATATAAAGCAAAATTTGAGGGGCTGGAGAGATGGCCTAGTACTGCCTGTGCATGTACAGTCCCTCTAATGCCATTTAGAGGAGAAGCTATCTTTTCCCTGCTGTCTACTCCTGATAGTAAATGCATGGATTCATTGGGGCTATTGGTCATTATATCTGTTGTTATGCCAGGACCATCTGTTTTGATGATTGTGGTTTTGTGGTATGTTTTGAAATCAGATAGTATGCTCTCTTCCATTCTATTCTTCTCATTCAAGTTTGCTTTGGGTAGTCTGGGCCTTTGAGGCCTCTTCTCACTATACTTTCTGCATACCAAATCCTTTCTTTCATATTTTCCATCTTTTAAAAAACTGTGCCTCACTCTGGATAGTTGTTCAGATCATTTTCATACATGATCTCTTTATTTGAGCATATACTATTGCTAAAGCTGGTAAATTTTCAAAAATATTTTATTTATTATTTTTATTTTATGTATATGAATATATTGCCTGTAAGTATGTATGTGCACCCATGTTGTGCAATGCCCACTGAGGTCAGAAGAGGGTGTCATGTCCCCTGAAACTGAAGTAATAGACAGTTGTTAGCTGCCATGCGGGTGTTGGGAATTGAACCTGAGTCCTCTAAGAATGGCCAGTGCTCTTAACTGCTGAGCCATTTTTTCCAGCCTCCTAAATCTGGTAAGTTTTAACTTTCTTATTCTTGAGGACAATTGTAGAGGATTTCTATTTTGTTTGTTTTTCAGAAGGTTTTACTACGTAGCCCTAGCTGGCCCATAACTCATTTTGTAGACCAGGTTGGCTTCAAACCCATAGAGATCCACCTGCCTCTGCCTCTTGACTGCTGGGCTTAAAGGTATATGCCACCACACCTGGCTCCACTTGGGTCTTACCAAAATAACTTTAAAATTTCAGTTTTGAGCACATTTACAGAACAATTTTGAAGTTAGAAAAGAGCGTACCCAGGAATTCCAGTGCTCCTCCTTTTGCTAACATATCAGATCAGCATGATGTATTTGTCGTAATTACTGAAGTTTATACTTAGTTTTCCTTGTTTTGTCCTCTCATCCTTTCTGCCCCAGGATCCCACCAAGCTCTTAGACACATGGAGCTGTTATGCTCCGCTCACATCATCTTAACTTTCCTTGGTTTTGTTAACCTTGGAGTTTTGAGATCGAGCATTTTATGTAAGATTCTTGTGGTGTTTGAAATAGAAGTGTCTGTCTCCCATAAGCTCAAGTATTTGCACACTTGGTCCCCAGGTGTTGTCGTTTGGGGGGCATTTAGGAGGTGTAGCCTTCCTGGAGGATGCCATTGGAGGCCAGTTTGGAGGGTGTATAGGCTCACCCCACTTCCAATTTACTCTCTGCTTCATGCTTGTGGTTGAAGAGGTGAGATCTCAGCTTTCTGCTCCAGCAGGCATGTGCACGTGCTGCTGTGACTTCCTACCACAATGGATCTAATTCCTCTGGAACCATGAGACAGAATAAACTCTTTTTCCACAAGTCACCTTTGGTCACAGTGTTTTATCACAGCAAGAGAAAAGTAACTAATATACCCTGCTGAAATGTGTCTTATGCTTTCTTATGACTAGCTTGTTGTTAGGAGGTTGGGGAAGCAGATTATGGAGGTTAGATGTGCTCTTATCTCATCATCACATCATGGGAATGCTGTCAGTGTGTCCATTATGCCTGTGACCTCCTTAAATTTTGTATGTTGAGCCCAAGCCCCAGTGTGATGATCTGAAGTTGGTATTTGGAGATGAACATTCAGCTAATCATTTGAGTTAGATGACGTCATGAAAATGGGGCCCTAACGATGGTGTTTTAGCCATTCGAGTTCCCATGCTCCCCCTGCCCCATGTGCACACAAAGCAGAGGCTGCAATGGGTGTAGAGACAAGAAGAGAGGGCTCGGAAATGAACCCGGATTGTCACTTGCTCTGTGGCATTTGCTGTTGCCATCTGGGCTAAGAGATGATTTGTCACTATTGTTGTTGACCTTGGTCACATGCCCCCGAGGTATTTATTGAATTCCTGAACTGTAAATCCACTTTATGTTTTCTCTTTCTTTCTTTCTTTCTTTCTTTCTTTCTTTCTTTCTTTCTTTCTTTCTTTCTTTCTTTCTTTCTTTCTTTCTTTCTTTCTTTCTTTCTTTCTCTCTCTCTCTCTCTCTCTCTCTCTCTCTCTCTCTCTCTCCCTCTCTCCTGTATTCTTCAGAAAGAACCCATTATATGTAAACATTCTGTCCACAAGTGTGAAGTTGGAGGCAATGTGTCATGTCTTTGAAGAAAGTCTACCAAATTGGGGGGATGTCTGGGCAGGAAGTTTGTCTCTTTGTTTTCTCTTGTTAATTCAGGTCTCTGTTTATATGCATATGGATTCACTGAAGTGTATTTTATCCTTTTCCTCATAACCTATATTACTGTATGTTGCTGAGCTTGCTGTCCCAGGTGGGACCATTCTTCAGCTGGCTCATGTCTCCAATCAACAAACTCTGAAACTGTGGACCGTTTTGCTTTTACTGGCGCTCTCTGTATATTCTGGCACTGTGCAATTCTCCAGGTGGATTCTTTATATACATCCCAGTCTCGACTCAGCAATTTTTCCCAGGAGCTCTAGTTCCTTTTCTTAGTAGGTACGCTTCCCGCTATTGAGGTACAACATTATTGCTTTTAGTCACTTAGTTGACTCAGCCAGAAAATCCATCAAAGTCATGTATATGTTCACATACCAATAAATATTTTGCTATGTGCCCATCTGTGCCTGTATTAAGTTGAACATGAGTCCATATGACATTTCCAACTCTGCTCCTTACTACATGGACCATTCTAACCTCCCCACTTGCTGCTCTGCCACCCTCAACTCCAACCGTGAAGCAATTAACACCCACTTTGTGCCAGCCTTTGACCCAATTGTTCATTTCTAGGTTGTGTGTGATGGTTTCAGTGGTTGACCTGACATCCCTGAGATTTGCATTTCAACTGGAGGATGGTGTTTATAGAGAGCCCCTTTTTCTCCTTTTCTTCCAGACTCCACTCAGTTCAGAGTTACTTTGCTCAGCGTCTTTCCCCATCATCCATTCTGTGAGACTGTTTCATGCATTTGCAATATAATTAGATTCTCCTCCCAGGCTGCATGCCATCCTGGGATTCTTTGACCTCCTAAATGATTTTTAAAAACATTTCACATACATTAAGCTTCATTCTTTGTGGTGTATATTCTATGTGTTTCGACAAATGCAAATTGGGATTGACTGATTTACACAGCTCCAGAATCTCTGAGAAAAGACAACTTCAGATCAGCCAGCTCTCAATTTATGGTACAAGGAAGTAATTAAAGCTGGATGGCTGGAAGAATGGTGTACATTATACGGACACGGGTGAAATTTTTATTTAACAATTAATTATAGCATATTATATTTATATATAAAATATAACTTCGAAATGTAATGCATGTAAAACATTGTTAAGTGATGTTACTTAGTACTGTTGTCAAAACAGTTTGTCTGGGTGTGATGGTGTATACCTTTAATCTCAGCACTCAAGAGGCAGAGGAAGGATCATCTTTGAGTTTGAGGCCAGTCTGGTCTATTTACAAAGTTCCAGGCAGGGCTGTGAGGATAGCACAGTGGTGAAAGGCTGAGGATGAGAACCGCAAGGAACAAAGTTCCAGGCAAGCCCAGTTTACATTGGAAGAACTTGTCTCAAAACTCAAAAAAATGCAAACAGAAACAAACAAAACTAATCTTTATTTTATACATCCAGCATAGCTCAGTCCAGAACAGGCACAATTTAGATTCTCATCAGACATGCTGGCTACTGGCCACTATGTTGGATAATCAAACATTTAAAGAGATCCTTGTGCTTAATAGTCTTATTTCAGTCTGTGCTGAAAATGAAGCACAGGTCTGGATTCTCAGGTTTTAAGCTACCAGCATGAACATATTGGCCTGACTTTTTCCTATATCAAAGTTAGGGACTTGGTAAGGAAAGAACAGTACACAATGGGATGCAGAAGCCCAGTAATATTTACTCAAGGATGACTCTGAACTCTCTAGGCCTGTCAAAGCGTCTCCCTCCACCATGAAGATAAAAGCCTGTCTCTAAGAGAGCCTGCAGAAGCCCTGCCCAATACAGGTGCATTGACAGACCGTCCTCTTCTCAATCACCATAGCAGGCTCTGCTCAGCAGTCCCGTTGTCTCCTTGAAGTTACTGAGGCCACACCACACAGGCAGCCCTCTCATTTGCAGGGCATAGAGCCTGCCCATGTTGACATTCATCTTTCTTTGTTATTTTACCTGCAGAATGACCTTATTAGCCGTTTTGTGGGCAATTTATCAAATTTAGCAAGACTTCTTTATTTATCTCAATGGGACATAGTTTGATTCCATCATTTGTTTTACACTGGAGGTTTAAGAGTGGCATTTGTAATGTGGCTATTTGTTAATGGAGACTGAAGGCTTTCCCCCCCTGCTCATCAAGACCCTGTAGGCACAAAAGAAAGAGCAGCCATTCCTAACAGCTTAGGGAGTGTTATCTTTCCTTAAACTATTGCTCTTAAAGTATTCAGCCATTTAAAAAGAAAAAAAAAATAAACTGAGTCATCTGTTGGAAGTAAGTTTTTATCATAGAAATATTTTCCCCTGACCATAATTCTAAAGACCGTGATTGGGTCTTCTAGATATCCAGGGCTGCCGAAATACGAGACCAGGTTGATACTGGCTGGGGCTTGGCAGCCACACATGCCAGCAATTCTTCTGTGAGGCAGCTGGGAAGAGTGCTCGGCTGGCAGCAGGGCAGCCACCACAAGGGCCTCCTGGCTCCCTTCTCCATCCTTTTTGTGAGCCTGGGCTCCAGCACTTTTATGCAACTTTTAAGACAAGCTTCCTTCCCGTCTGTGGGTATAAAGAGGTTCCTGGTAAGCCACTTTGGGAAGTTAACTGTCTATCCCTGATAAGACAGAATATCTGACCCTGCTAATCACAAACAGTGCATCCCTGGCCACCAGGAGGAACTCATTTGCATAGAGTGGAAATGATTACCCTCCAGATCACAGCTCAGAGTCAGACAGCTTCATAAAGCTTTGGGTTCTGACTTCCTTCCTAAAATTTATTGGCTCTGAAAATATGGCCCATTCACTATCCAGAGACCTTAGTTTCCCTCTCTGTAAGATGGGCATGAAAATATTGATTGTGTGAGAGTTGCTGGGAAGGGTCGGTGTGAGGCTGGCTTGGAAGAGGTCACTGTAGGGTGCCGGATGGAGAAGGGAGCGAACATTTGGCTTCTCAGGATTCGGTTTGCAGTGTCTTTACTTAATCACAGCAAACATTGCTGGTTTCTCTGCCCCTCAGTTCTTGCTTGGCTTCTTGGAGCTGGGACTGTTCAGTCATCTCTTATGTGGGTCAGGACACTGTGCTGTTGATCAGTTCTCATGCTGACAATGGACTTTTCATGTCTCTGGGAACCTCCCGTGGTTGGCTTTTAGTCCACCACAGGTAATTTGCCATGCACTTGAACTTAGTTTCAACTCTGGAGCTTTCTCATTTCTGTTTCTCTTTATGAAGACAGTCTGAATTTGGAACTGGAAGTGGGAGACACATTGCTGTGGTTCAGGCTTGCAAGTAAGGTTCATGTGTTAGAAGCTTGGTCTGCACTGTAGGGGTGTTGAGGTGGTGGAGCCTTTAAGAAATGAACACTAGTAGAAGGTAATTAACCATACGGATCTTGATGGATGCAATATTGCTCATCTTTTGGCTTGGGTTCCATCTCGTTAAGGGGATTGGGGGGCTGGAGATGTGGCTCAGTTGGTAGAGTGCTTGCCTACAATGCATGAAGCCATGGCTTTGATCTCCAGCACTGCATAAACCAGGTGTGGGGTGAATGTCTGCAAGCCCAGCACTTGGGAGGTGGACACAAGAGGATCAGAAGTTCAAGGCCATCCTAGGATACATGGCCAGTTTGAAACCAGCTGGAGCTCAAGCCCTGCTGAAGAAATAAGGAAGAAAAGGAAAGAAGGAAGGAAGGAAGGAAGGAAGGAAGGAGGGAGGGAAGGAGGGAAGGAAGGAGGAAGGAAAGAAGGAAGGGAAGAAAGGAAGAAAGAAAGGAGGGAGGAAGGAAGAAAAGAAGTAGAGAAGAAAGGAAGAAAGGAAGAAAGGAAGGAAGGAAGGAGGGAAGGAAGGAAGGAGGGAAGGAGGGAAGGAAGGAGGAAGGAAAGGAGGAAGGGAAGAAAGGAAGAAAGAAAGAAAGGAGGAGGGAAGGAAGAAAAGAAGTAGAGAAGAAAGGAAGAAAGGAAGAAAGGAAGGAAGGAAGGAGGGAAGGAAGGAAGGAAGGAGGGAAGGAGGGAAGGAAGGAGGAAGGAAAGGAGGAAGGGAAGAAAGGAAGAAAGAAAGAAAGGAGGGAGGAAGGAAGAAAAGAAGTAGAGAAGAAAGGAAGAAAGGAAGAAAGGAAGGAAGGAAGGAGGGAAGGAAGGAAGGAAGGAGGGAAGGAGGGAAGGAAGGAGGAAGGAAAGGAGGAAGGGAAGAAAGGAAGAAAGAAAGAAAGGAGGAGGGAAGGAAGAAAAGAAGTAGAGAAGAAAGGAAGAAAGGAAGGAAGGAAGGAAGGAAGGAAGGAAGGAAGGAAGAGGATTGTTTTTATTAAGAGCAGGTTGTCATAAAATGGTAAGCCAGCTCCCTCCTTTTCTACATCCTCGGCCCTGGACCCTTAAAATTTTTGAGAGAAAGTTGAATAAATAATTTGAATGAGGGGCTGGAGAAATGGCTCAGCAGTTTAGAGTACTGGAATTTGGATCTTAGCACCTACTTGGCAGTTAACATCTGTAACTTCAATTACAGGGGATCCAAAGCCCTCTTCTGGCCTCCTCAAGCATTGCATGCATGGGTGGCCTTACACATAGCACATAAAAAAAAAAAAACAATTTAAAAAATTAAAAATAATTTAAATGATCATGAAGCAGATGAATTAGGAGTGGGTGGTTGATGGAACACTATTTCAAAATGGAAAATCTGTACTTTGAGAAGCTGATTTTAGACCAGGGTGTGATTGTTTTGCTGGGATTATAGGGTATCTGTTTACCTCCAAATTACGTTGACATCCTAACTCTCTGTACCTTATAATATGACCTTATTTGAAAATAAGGTGTTTACAGAGGCAATGGAATTTAAAAGAGGACGTTAGGATGGGTCCTGATCCAATATGATATAGAAAGGGGAAATCTGGGAGCTGGCGAGAGGGCTCTGTGGGCAAAAGTACTTGCTACCATGCCTGGAAACCTGAGTTGCATCACCAAGGCCCACATGGTTGAAGGAGGAAACCAACTCATGCAAATTGTCCTCTGCCCTCCACACGCAGATTGGAGCATATGCACATGTGAACACACACACGTGTGTGTGTGTGTGTGTGTGTGTGTGTACATACAAAGTAAATTAACCTTTTAACATGTTTCAAAAATATTCTATTTATTATTTTAATTTTTAGGTGTATGAGTATATTGCCTGTATGTATGTAAGTGCCCTTGTGTCCTGCAATGCTTGCAGAGGTCAGAAAAGGATGTCTAATCCTCTGGAACTGTAGTTACAGATGGTTGTTAGCTGCCATGTGTATGCTGAGAATCAACCTGGGCCTCTGCAAAAGCAGCCAATGCTCTTAACTGCTGAGCCATCTTTCCAGCCCCAATTTGGACATGGAGACAGCTGTGCACAGAGGGCACATAATTTGAAGACAGTCATGTGATAGCGGACCAAATGTTAGAGTGGCATGGATAGGGGAATTCTCCCCCTTCCCCCAACCCCAGAGCAGGATGTTGTTCTGACTAGACTAGCCTCCCTCACTATTGTGGGAAAGTAACCAAGCCTCCCAAGTTTGGTCATGGATGTCTAGCCTCCTGAAGATATGAACTTTTGGTTTATAAACCACCCAGTTTCTGGCACTTTAGTATGGTAGCCTTGGCAAACAGCTTACTGATGACAGCATTGAGGTGGAGAGGGGGCATCTTTAAGAGGATTAGACTTCTTAGAAGGGATTAGTCTTGGAGCAAGAGCGAGTGGAACCTTGTACTGAGCTGAAGGATATCTCCTGCTTCTTCATGGTCAGAATCCACTGAGCTGGGGGCTGGAGAGATGGCTCAATCCTTTAGGGCACTGGCTGCTCTCCCAGAAGACCTAGTTCTCACATGGCCACTAACAATGGTTAACTCTGGCTCCAGTGGATTTAATGCCCTCTTCTGGCCTCTTCAGGCATTGCAGGCATGTGGTACATTTACATGCATGCAGGTAAAATATTCATACACATAGCAATTAGTTAATTATCTGGGTGTGGTGGCACACACCTTTAATCCCAGCACTTGGGTGGTGGACTTCTGTGAGTTCGAGGCCAGCCTCACCTACATAGTGAGTTCCAGGTGAGCTAGGGCTACAAGAAGACCCTATCGCAAAAAGACCAAAAAAAATTAATTAAAAAAATCCACTGGGCTGATTATGAGGCTCCTAAAGCTTAGAGTGCTTCCACTGGGGGCTACCAGCAGCTATAACTACAGGGCATTGGATAATTATGGGCAGGACAATCATCATATAAGATGTCCCTCTACTCACAATGAAGATCTCATGGGTGAAACCACTGTAAGTAGAAGACATCATTATGTTGAGATTCACTTAATACAGCCAATCTAATGAACACCCCAGCTTAGCCTAAACTACCCTCCATGTGCTCTGAATACTTACAATAGTGCACAGTTGAACTTGGGTCATACCCACATTATTGCTAGCTCAGGACAAAAATCAAAATTTGAAATTCAAGTATGATCTCTACTAAGTGCCACACCACCATAAAGTTGAGGGATTGTAAGCTGAACCACGGTACTTTAAGGACTGCTGTACTGTCTTCTGTGCTGTTACCCTTCTTGATTCCTGAACCATCAGGGAATTCTCTCTCAAAGTCTGGAGACCAATATCTGCTGTGCTGTGAGGAATGAGGCCCTTAATGCAGGGTGAAGTAGACAAGGAACTTGAAAAGGCGCGAGGCCAGGGCTGGATGGAGCATCCTAGGTGTAGCCACGCCAGGGTGGTATTAAACAGGGGAACCCAAGGGACAGGTTCCCAACTCATTGGACATGTACCTGGAAAAAATGGTCAGGAATCTCTGAGCATCTCCTTGGAAGTGGTTAACTGGATGATTTGCAGCAATCACTCTTGCTGCATTTTAAGTGCATATAACTTGAGACTTTCTTACTCAATTAAATGAGGAGATGAGGTTGCTCAGATGATGTCTAAGGACCTCCCAGGCTTAAAATTCCATTATTCTAATTAAGCAAAAATGCCATCTAGCAGTGAATAGCTGTCAAAATCATGTGCTTTTGTCTGCAGGAGAGGGAAAGCCATCTCTGGACCCTCAGGCTAGGCAGCCGTAGCCAATATAGGGCTGCTGCTCAGCTAGGGGAATATACTGACAGCTGTAAGAAGTGACAGCATAGCATATGAGGAAGGCGTAATTCTCTCATCTGTAAAACCAGTGGGGGCTGGTAGCAGGGAGCTGGGTGAAGTCTAGGATTCACTCTAATACTGCAGTTCTGTGATTCTAACTCAGTCAGTATCAGGTCAACAATCTGTGATTTTTTAGTTTTGGGACAAGTTACTCCACATATCTCAAGATCCCAGAGGAGGGGCTGGCGAGATGGCTCAGCGAATAAAAGGCATTTTCAGTGCAAATGTGGCGGTCTGAGTTCAATCCTGTGAAACCAAGCACACCATGAAATAATTACAGGGAAATGTGCTCACACTTCTGAAAGTGTGAGAAAGAACTAACAGGAAGAACCTACTTTAGACTTGGAGATTGTAGCAAGGTTTCTCATAACAAGTTACCATAATATAGTGGTTTAAAACAATAGAAATGCATTCCCTCACAGCTCCAGAGCCCAGGAGCCTGGGATTAGTATGTTGACAGAACCATGCTGGCTCTGAAGGTATTAGAGAAGAATCCTTCCTTGCTCTTCTCCTGGCTACTGGCTGCTGATAACCCCTGGTGTTCCCAGGTTTACAAGGGTATCATATCAATTTCTGTTTTAATCTTTACATTTTCTTCTCCCCCTTCTCTCTTTGCCTCCCCTTTCTTCTCTATTCTTCTTCCTCCTCTTCCTCCTCTTCATCTTCCTCCTCTCTCTCTCTCTCTCTCTCTCTCTCTCTCTCTCTCTCTCTCTCTCTCTCCCAATCTCTCTTTCTTATAAGGGAATGGACCATTGGATTTATGACACACTCCATTCTAGCATGACTGTATTTGCAAAAATCTTATTTCCAAACGAAGTTGCATTCACAGGTACCTGGGGTTAGAACTTCAACATATTCTTTTGGGACACAATTCAACTCAGTTCAGGGAGCACGGATGATTTTCTCATGGACATGATATTGATATTGAGACCCAAAGGAAGAATAAGGCTATCTGGGCAAAAAGCCAGGGGAAGAGAATTCCTGCAAGAAATAAAACCTGGAATAGAGACTATAGTGAGAAGAAGCTTACATGTATGTCTAAAAAATCCAGGTTGTGAAGGTGGAGTGAGGAGGATGGAGGCAGACAGAGGCGGGGTCCTATATGCTCCCATAAAGAACCTGGGATTTAGTCTAAGAACATGCATTGCCACTGAAGGGATTTTAAAAAGGCAGAGTTGAAGCTGGGTGTGGTGGGGAACGCATTTACTTTCTCACAGCACTTGGGAGGCAGAGGCAAGCAGATCTCTGTGAGTTCAGGTCAGTAATGGCTGCATAGTGAAACTCTGTCTCAAAAATAATAAATAAATAAATAAATAAATAAATAAATAAATAAATAAATAAAATAAAAAGGCAGGGCTGTGTGAGGGCAGAGAAGTACCTACAACAGCCTGAGGCAATGGAGGGCAGGAGCAGGGAGGCACAGTGTTTTAATCACCAGGATGGGGCACATAAAGAATACATTCCTAGACAGCTTTGCACAGCTGTCGAAGTTGGCAGTATGAGCACTGCCCTATTGCTTGGCCTGGACTAGCTGGAATTGAGTGGCAGCTTCCTGTTTCCCACAGGCAACAGCTTGTCCACGTGGCCCAAAGATGGCAGGAGGGCCTTCTTGCTCTACGCCTAAGAACTTCTGTCATTAATTCACCCTCTGGTTCCTCCAGGAGCTTGGGTTTGTCCTTCCGTCTAATTATGGCAGACAAAGCAATGATCTATCTTCTTTCTCTCTTTCTCTCTCTAATTATCTATCTATTGTCAATCTATCTATTGAGGCAGGAGAGTGAGAGACAGAGAAATCATGTAGCTGAGGCTGACCAGAGACTTGCTATTGAGCCAAGGAACGCCTTGAACTCCTGCTTCTCCTGCTCCGCCTCTGATGTGCTGGGATTACCTGCTCGTACCGCCATGCCTGGCTTCCTCTGTATGTGTTTTTGTGACTTTGCCTGTCAGTGGTTGGGTCCTTGCGTACTTCCTCCAGAAGCTTCATGTACTCAGATCTGAAGGTGGCCTGTGCGATGCTGGAGGATGCATTCGAGTACAACTCAATAGTCCTCTTCTTTTTAGTCCTTCTCTAGGAACTATTTGTAGTAAATCTTGAGTGTTTTCTAGTAGCCAAAGACAGTAGTATGTGCACATAATGGTATGCTTAAGAAAGCAGGTAAGGAGTGCACAGAGCTCAGATCAGGGGATTATTCTGGACCACCTGAAGCACAGCAAAGAGCTGGAACCAACCCAAGTGCCCTTCAACTGAGTGGATAGAGAAAATGTGGTACATCTATGCAATGGAGTTCTATGCAGTGGTAAAGAAAGATGACATCGTGAACTTTGCAGATAAATGGATGGAACAGGAAGATATTATGTTAAGTGAAGTAACACAGTCCCAGGAAAACAAATGATAAATGGTATCCCTCATCTGTGGATGCTAGCACCAAGTACCTAGTTGTAAGGCAAACTGAGCAATGTTAATGTGTTAATGTTATATTTCTCGTGATCTGAAAACATCTGTGCTCTTATATTGTGACTCCCTTAACAGGTTCTAGAATTAACCTACCATTTATTTTCAGACTTTGAAATTTTGGTATACAGGTGGAGGGTGTGTATGCATATTTTAGAGTAATATAAAATCAAAAGAGTGAGAGAAAAAAGAAAGCAGGAAAACAAATAATACATTTCTGGGGTATTCTCACACATAGGATGACATCCTAGAAAATAATGTTTTGTGTTCAATGCCCGTGTTCAGGAGTTTACACGTTGTAGGGAAGTAGGCACCTCTTACTTTACTATTGTTGGAAAGATGAGGGACTTTAGGAATTACAAGTGCCCTAAAATTGGTTTGAATTATTTTCTCCATGAATAGTGTCTAAATTATGAAACATTGAGAAACTGTAAAATTACAAATAGACTCAACTATGGGAACACACACCTTTGTAGCAGGGGGTGACCAAAGTCTAATAGTCGCTTGTTTAGACATAGTATAAAGCTAAAGTGAAATAGTCTCTTATCCTGTTTTTCTGAAGCACGCTGGCTGCATGGTTAAGTGAGGTTTATTTACAGATAAGCTACTGAAAGAAAACTCCCATTTCTGCCCATGAAGAAGTAACTGTCATTGCCAGCAAAGTCACAGGAAGGAAACGGCTGCTTCTGTTTCATGTTCTCTAAACAACAATAAAATATTTAATAGCAACAAAATAAAAGGATAGACTACTGCTTAGATTCCCAGAACTTTGCTTTCCTTCTCCTTTCCCCCACTCATTTGGTGTTAAGCCATGAAGTAAGATTTCAAAGGGTTAAAAACTTGTGATTGATTGTTCCTAGTTGTGATTGGCCTTGAAATGGATCCAACATTGAGGAGACATTTATGGTCTCCTTCTACGATATGACAAAGGTGGTTTGATGGGAAAAAAACCCAGGAGGGTAGTTTTGTTAATATATGTGTGTTTCATTCTTCCTTTAAAGTAGAATTGAATAACATTAGTGTCAGAAAGTAGGATGGGGGGGGTGGCTGGAGAGATGGCTCAGCAGTTAAGAGTGCTTGTTGCTCTTGCAGAGGACCACAGTTTGATTCCCAGCATCCATATCTATGGCTCACAACTCCTGTAACTCTAGCTCCAGGGAATCTGATGCCTCTTCTGACCTTTACAGGCACGTGAACACATGTGGCATACAGACACACACACACACACACACACACACACACAAATAAAAATAAGATCTTAAAAATAATTAAAAATTTTATGCATATGAGTGTTGTTCCTGTATGTATGTAAGTGTATCCATGTTGTACAGTGCCTGTGGAGGACAGAAGAGGGCCTCAGATCCCTGGAACTGGAGTTATAGATCTTTGTTAGCTGCTATGTGGGTGGTGGGATTCGAACCCAAGTCTTCTGCAAGAACAGCCAGTGTTCCTAACCACTGAGATATCTCTCCAGTCAAAAATAAAGTCTTTTTTTTTTTTTAAATGGAATCTGTCGTATTGGAGTTGTTTATGTTTCTCAGAATAAAATGGAGACAAGGTAAGGATGATAGAATTTGGCTAGTGGTTTATCCAAATTTCTGTCATTCTGTAGAATCCAACAGCCTGTTGCTAATTCTGGTTATAATGAAACAGGTTTCTGTGTTTCTGTCCTTCAATATAATACTCTAGTTTTATTGTATTACATAAGTCTGTGGGTAAACACCAGCTAGCTAGAAAACAGGCTGTATTCCAGAGGGCTGGGGCTGTCTTAGACAATTCTCATTCCAATTATCTGTGGCTATAGCTGAATTATTGGCTGTATAACTGATGGAGAATAAAGTTTCACCAGGCTTAAGGTATGGGAGACTAGAGGACAAAGGATAAGGAGCTGATTCCGATGAGGCTCTCCTTGCTGACTGGGACTTCCTGCAGAGTCCTGAAGTGGCACAGGACATATCAGGTGGTCAGAGATGTGCACAAGAGTCAGAGCCAAAGTGGCTCTTATAATATCCCCACTGAGAGACAGTCTGATTCATGAATGGATTAATAAATGGAGGGAGAGCTCTGCCTTCATGACCTCATACTTTTTTGAACTTCCCACACGATCTTATTCCTAATTCCTCTCAATGGGGAGTAAATTTCACTATGGGTTTAGCTAAGGACGTTCAAGCTATACCAAACAATATGTTGTAAAATTCTTTGTCTAAGAAGCAATTTTATAATGGAGGCAGCCAATCAGTGAGGGTTCTATCTCGGGGTGGACAGGGTGAGAGAACATTGTTATTTTCATTGTCAGGAAGTGAGAATCAATGGGACAGCTAAATCAAAAGACTTATTTTATTTATTTATTATTTATTTATTTTTAATTTTTTTATTGATGCTTTGTGCATTTCATACATCATTTTCCAATTCAGTTCAGGCATATTTCCCTTTCCCTTCCCCCCCACCCCCACCCCATCCCAGATCATGCATTCTGCCATAACTGTCCTGCATCTTTCTCTGTTTTTTTTTTTTCATTTTTTAGCTATAAGTGATAATCCATGAGTACAAGCATCCTTCATGTAAAACCAATTTGCAGGCTGTTGTGCCCAAACCCCCACAGCCCCACCATCCAGCGGGGGGTGAGGGGTTGTATGTTCAATCAAGTTGATCAAATGAGTGTCCAGACTACATTGCTGTAGTTTCACCATTCACCCCAATCGCAGCCCTTACATTCTACCACGCCCCCTCTTCCGCAGATTGTTCCCTAGGCTTAGAAAAGGGGCACAGGTGGATGAGAAGCAAAACAGTCCACTCTATCTGGAGCTGTTGTCTTGGACTCTGGTCAATTCTGGCTGTTTCCTTTCATGGGCTGACAGTTTGTCCAGGAATAACCTTTCGATCCTACTAATGAAGCACAAGCAATTAGATATATAGGTATTTAAACAGCACTAATAGTTATGGTAGGTTACTTTCATTTTAAATTGCTATAGGTTACCTTCTTTGTAGAGCAATTTCCTCTGAGAAAATATTCCATTGGGAAGGAAGTTCATTAAGACACAAGATGTTCTAAAGGGAGGTGAAACATTAAACCCTGTAGGGAAGCTTCTTGACTTCAGGAAGTAAGTCTCAATAGCCTTAGGAAGTCCCCGAAACTGACCAAATTCACTAGGCTCTTCATCCACAAGAATTTATAAGCAGTAAGCCTCAGCAAGGGACTCTCAGACAAGCCGGGTCGCCTAGAGGACTCTCCCCAAGCTGAGCACTCTCTAATCAGTTGAGCTGCCCGCACGTTGTGCAGGAAACTCCGGGTTTCCAGCTTTTGTGCACTGTCGCCCATGCCCAGGTGGACTTTGGTGATACAGGTGTTTTTTGAGTAACCCTTCACCTACACTTTTGTAAGTGAACTCAGTAAAACTCCTTGATTCACAAATTTAGAGTCGATGGCTTCCTTACTTCAGTCTATCCCTTGTCCCCTACCTCGGGCAAGCAGGTATTTATTCACATCTCCTCAGGAAAAGTGTCACACAACACCATGGTATTCTCATCAGAAGTCCTGGAATTTACAAAAAATTATCTTTTCCAGGTTCCATCATTTCCTCTCTTCTCTGGAGAGCCCAAAGAACAAACAAATCCTCCCCTCCAGAAAGTTGCTACCCAAAGAGAGTGGCTGAGATGTGGTAGAAGGATAGATTCTCACTATCCAATGCTCTGCATCATAGCACTTACCTGAGCAAGCAATACTATCGATTTTCCCTTGGATTCTTCTCACTGGTTACAGGAAGGTAGTGTTGGGAATTCTTTACTCAAGATACCTAACGTAAAGTGGGAGCATCAGATAGAGGGTGGAGACAAAAGCGGTGGCTGGTGAAGTGAACATTTTTCTTTTTTTATAGCCAAAGACAAATAGCAGTCACATTCACTGGTAATGTAGGTGTGTGAATGTGTTAGGCTTTTAGTGATGTTTGGGGATGTTGGGAAAGCCTGGAAAATGAGCTTCTAGTTCATTTAACTCCCCATTGATCAAAAAAGAGAAATATTTGCTTTCTTGCTTCAAAGTATTGGCATTATACCGTTTTGCCTTACTATTGAGCATTGCTCAAAGGCCAGTACAAAGCAACTGGAAAATGGGTGCACATCCTCTTGTCTGGAGGAATAAGATCTCTCAAACAAAAGTATTTATTGTACTACCTTTTCCAAACTTGCCTCTCTCACACTGCCTAGCATGGTGAGAATATACAAGAATAGTGTTCATTTTTTTATTTTGGTGATATAAAAGATTAATATCTTCCAATTTTTAACTGTTCAACACACTGGAAAAATTAGTCAATCACATGAAATAAAATATAATTTAGTTTTCTTTCTTTCTTTTTTTTTTGGTCTTTTTGAGACAGGGTCTCCCTCTAGCACCAGCTGTCCTGGAACTCGCTGGCCTTGAACTCACAAAGATCTGCCTGCCTCTGCCTCCCAAGTCTAGGATTAAAGGTGTGCACCACCACTCCTGGCAGATGTTTTTTGTCATAATTTAGTTTTCAAATAGCTGATATAGCCTTTAATTCAGAAAAGATAAAGTCAACCAAAGGCCTATGTAGTTGGAAAGATTTTTCTTCTCTGGAATTTCTTTCCCTTGCTATTTGGCACCTTCTGGGTAAGACATTTATTCTTGGGCTCCCAAAATGTCCTGGTACCTCCCATGTCTTCAGTGATCATGTTTTATTGTGATCACAGGAAGGTGACTGGGGCTTCTGTGCAGACTAGCACAGTCCTGGTTTATAACTTATTCCAGGATCATTGTTAATAATGTCCTCTTTATTCTCAAATGTATTCTGGCTAAAGGCAAGATCTGCCCACTGCGGCAACAGTGGAAAGATTGTTTACAAGAGTAACCAACCACTCTCTTGATTGGATTTGAGGCTTGGTCTACAGTAGGGAATTTGTGCCTGATATTGTATCATGCTCAAAACACCCCGGCTAGGGAAGTCACAGGCCCAAAGGGTGACTGTATTGGTATTGTTTTGCTAAATAGTCATGTTGCTTTTTATATATTTATGTTCATATCGATAGTTTTGTGGTGCACCCAACCTTGGATAGTGGTTGATGCAGAGGATCATAGCTGTTCAAAGTGCTGAGAATGTGACTGTCAGTACCCAGCTAGAGGTGGGACATCTATATGAATAACCTTCCCTACCAAGGCTAAGGGATCATTGAAAAACAGGGGGTAGAAAGAATGTAAAAGCCTGAGGATGGGGAGGAGAGCTGGGACAGAATGTTGGGATCTGGCCATGATTTGGGCATTGCAGACATGAACGAGCAATAGCTGTTGTTGCCTGAACAAGACCTGAACACGAACAATCCAGTTAAAATTTCAGCATGGGTTGGGGCAGTGATCCTAATGTTCTACTAGTGGCTGAGAAACTATTGGCAATTAATGGCTATGGGGGAAGTAGAGTCAATTTCCTTTGGGGGAATGGCTGCTGGTAGGCTTACCATGCCTGAATGGAAGACCCCACACCCATGCACGATTGGGCAGCATTCATTGGAGTCTGTAGGTTTTATTGAAAATTACATGAGGTTGAGAGGGAGATGTATTGAGGAGATGGCAAGTGGAGCCTCTCAGGGCAGGAGAGTGGAGAATCTATTCTCTCCACCTAACTTCAGCTTGTATTATAAGTCATCTACTGGCTTCTAAAAGTGGAGTCAGTTTCAGAAGGGTTCTAAAAGCATGGAAGAAGAACTTAGATTAGAGAGATTGGGTAGATTCTTTAAATAGGGGAATATTGGTGGGAAAGACATTCAGACAGAATAATTTACCAACAGCGTTTGGAGGTATGAGGATACTTGATAGTGGAGAACTTTGTGATGGAGGAAGAACATATCACATAGAGGAAATGCCATTTCCTCTATGGTGGCTAACATCACTGCCATTATCACCACTGCTAGCACGACAACCATATTTAACACCATCACCACCACCACCACCACTACCATCGCCATCACCATCATTGTTATCACTATCAAGAGCATCATCCTTACCACTGTATTTACTATTACTGGCACCCTCATCATTACAATTCTCATCACCATCATCATCATCAACATCATCAAAACTGTCATCACTATCATCATACAATCCTCCTCGTGATCATTATTACCACCATCAGCAAGCAGCAGCAGCATCACTACCACCCTCATCAGCATCCTCATTTTTTCCTTATTGTCATCATCATCCTTATTTTGGGGGAAATCCTGAGATCAGAGATAAACCTGTGGGCCACAGAGGGTATTGTGGAAGGAAATAGAGAAGTTTCTTTTGGAAGAAAAGAGACTCCAAATATTGGAAAGTCTGTGTCTTCCTTGTGGTTCCTTTGGGGACATTAGAACATAGGGCTAATCACAGGGAAGCTGACTTCGCCTTAGCTTTAATAAACGTTCTCATATTCAAAATGCCAACTATGAATTCAGCTATCCATGAGAAAGTGAGCTCTCATGGTGGGAAAGCCAAGTAGATTCTAAATGGTCTGGGGATGTTCCAGATGGTGTAATAAACATGTGCAAAAGAACTGTTTCCTTTGAGCTTTCTTCTAATTGAAAGATGCAAGGGCTTGGACAACTTCAAAGCATGAAGGTAATCACATCCTATGCCAGTACTTCTCCACTAGGGTTTTTTCTCTAGGGGAACAGTTGAAAATGTCTGCAGACATTTTTGGTTGTCACACAGGGGGAAGGGTGCTCTTGGCACCCAGACAGCAGATATCTGGATCTATTCTGTTCTTCAAGGGGAAGAAGAGGCCCCACCACAAAGAAGTAGCCAGATGAAAATATAGCGGCAAGGTTCAGAACCTCAGCCTATTTTTTAGGAAGTCCTTCATTTTCTTTTGTTGAGGAATGAAGAGAGTTCCTGGAAGGATAACTGTTGGCTCACATTCACATTGGGTAGTATATTGCTAAGCATGAAGGCAAGAATTTTGTCAGATGGACCTTTTCATTGTAAAGTTTCCTTTTTTCTTCTTCTTCAAAGTTTCTTTGAAGTCAGTAAAACTGGTAAAGAAAAGTTGTGTGAAACCTGATTGTGTCTGTTCTCCAGTAGGCTTGTGGAGTGCATCCTGGTTCAGCCTGCATGTGGGCTCATGCCATCCACGAATGCTGAGGATGAATACAAAGGACTGACATCTGTAGATTTTTCTTGGTAATCTGGCCAATTTCCTCATTTTGTATGTGGTTTATAAATAGTTAGGTGACTATGATAACAGTCACAGTTGGCTTATACTGGATGGAGTAATTATAGTACTTTTATTTTCCATCACAAGGTCCTGACTCAGATAGTAGATCACATGCCTACCCTAGGTTTGACTCACTGATACCTTGGTGGTATATTCACACTCTTGTAAATAATATCTATAACCTAAGTTATATATACTTAAAAACATGTTTTCTACATTATCTTATTTGACTCATCATCATCCCCATTACTATGTAAGAATTTTTAATGTCTTCTCTAGAATAGAGATACCTTCTGTCCATTAAGCCATGGATTGGTACATTTCCCCTTATGACGCACAAAATACATTTGAGACTTGTTTGTATAGATCATGCAGACTGAACTTAAGACCAAACATAAAACTGAATGACTTGCAAAGGACCTTGACAGTGTTACACTGGTCCATTGTCCAAGCCAGCAATTAATTTCTGCAAGACAAATATCCCTTGTCTATTTAATATTTTTGATAAATGATCTCTTGAACAGAACTATTTCTATATTAATTTTTACGTCTCATTTTGTCTTTGTCTCCATGCTGTGAAGCAGTACTCAGTAGCTTCCATTAACTTCTCAACTCTGTCTTCTAAACCACTGTCCTTTCTTCAACTTTGATTCCCCAGAGATGATTTTGAAACAGTTTCTTTGGCTTTTCTGAAGGAGATAATAATGATGGTCTAATTAGACAAATTCATATTTCACAAATACGATGTATAGAGTCTCACTTTTGAATACTTTTAGCAGAGAATAATGTGTATCCTATGGAGCTTTCTGGCCATAAAGTCCATAAGCACCCCCTATTTGTCTAGGTGATGTTTTTTTTCCATGGTATATTGTTCTCCTGTGTTCTCAGCTCTTTGGGGAAGTTGTTTGTTCAGCAGGTGCTATGTATAGTAAATTGCCATATGCATTTATGTTCCTATATAAATAATGAACAATTCTGCACTCACAGACACCGTGATAGCTACAGTGATAATATATACCCCTATTTTAGAGCCAAAAAATGTACAGAAGAGTTTTACCTTGCTTCAGCAGATAAGATGTATCAGGTTGGCACATGACCTTATTTTTCTTCCTTGAAACTGTATTATATAGCCATTCATGAGTCTGCTCAGAAAATATGCCAGTTGCTTAGAATGCAAAAAAATTGCATGATATTTACTGTGTTCAATGTCAGAAATCACTTTTATTTTTTTCTTTCCATTTAACATATCTCCAAATTTGAGATTTCTATATTAGTTAGGAGAGTCTTTCCTCATTTCTTCTTCCCAGTGTACTATGCAGTAAGTACACATGTCAGAAGATGAGTGTATGGGGGAATCAGTCATGAGCTAAAACCAGGATACATATTTTACCTTCTTTGTGACCCCCAAGTGAGTTATTTAATATTCCTGAGTCTCATTTGCCTTGTATGCTTTTTTGTGTGGGGCTGAGGATCAGCCAATAACCTTACGCATTCTAGGCAAGCCACTGAGCTATCCCCCATCCCGCTCCTATGAAGTTAATAGAGCTTTTCTGATAAGGTCATAAGATGAGACAGAATCTATACATTTCTAGCAGCAGGGACAGAGTAACCCAGAATACACAGTGATTCTCTTTTGTGGTGTTTCTATATTCCCACCATTGCATGTGCCATAACTCAACTGTCTGCACCCCTGGGGCGAAGCTCACTTATACAAATAACTCTGAAGTTGAGCTTAGCAGATAGTAGGCATCGGGCACACACACACACACACACACACACACACACACACACACACTCACTCACTCACTCACACAGAGTTTGTTTTATTTTGACACACGGTCCCAATGGCCTTGAATGTGGTTCTGTTTCTGCCTCCCAAATGCTGAGATTACAGGTGAGTGCTACCATACCTGATCTCAATACACATTTTCTCAATTAGTAAACTAGCACCTAAGGGCTGGAGAGAGCCATAACAGTTAATAGCACTTTCTGTTCTTCCAGCAGACTCAGGTGGCTCTTAACCATATAGTTCCAGGAGCTCTGACTCCCTCTTCTGGCCTCCTCAGGCATTGCATGCATGTGGAACACAATAAATGTAGGGAAAACACTCATACACATACAAATCTATAAATAAATCCTAAAAATAAACCAGTACATAAACTTAGTAGTTTCTGAGTGTGGCAACTCATATATTGTTACTTTTTCTTTCTACACTGGACAGAGTTGTAGGGACACAGGAGGGAATAGGGTTGAGAATGGTAAGCACGCATTGTATAAGGTACACACTTTAATGAATTCTAAAAACCAAATTCCCCAAAGCAAAATAAAGCTCCTTCTAAAAATTCTAAATTGTAAATCAGAACCAGCCATTGGCTTGCATATAAATGCCTGTTTTGGCTTTGTGGAGACTGCTTCTGTTCCCTGAGCACTGCACACGGTCAACCTATGGTTATAAAGCAGATGTTGGGGCCTTGCTAACACATTTGTGCTGGATGGTGCATCCAACAGTGGTGAGGTGAACAACTAGAAATTCAGAACTGCAGCCTTATGGACATTTCCTTTACATTGACAAGATCCTCTTGTCCACAAGTTATCAGGTTTAAAGGTTATAAATCCATTCCCCCTGCCAGGTAACCCATCAGTGACAAAAGCCAATAGCTGACTGATGCAGGAGCCTAGCTTCTTTGGGATCATATGAATACCAACGCCAACACTACTAATACTGATATCAAAGACCAATCCCAGTCACAGTATTTTGCAGCTGGTCAATCATGGTAGTGAGAAAAAGGGGGCCCTGTGACTCGGGCTACTTCCGTGCATACCTACAGGATAAGATCAAGACCTTTCCACAGGCTCTATTTGACTTGACTCTTCAGACCCATTGTAACCTTTGGCAGTCTGATTTCTCATTTTCTCTGTCTTGTTAACATTTAAAAGCCATTGGTTACATTTTAGTATTTCACATTTAAAGATTATTGGACTTTTGTGGACTTAACGCTTTATAGCAAGGGACCAAAGTGAGTTTCTTATGAATGCCTAACAATTCTTGACATTTGACTAAGGAAAACAACATTAACAAAATGTAGCTTTAAAAACATAAGGCCAGGGTGCCAAAATATCTTAATTGCATCACAGACAGAGGCAAAAAATAATCTTTATATAGTAAACTTTATTTTCCAGAATGGCTAGAATATAACATTTGGCTACAGTTTCAGCATAAAATGTCCACCACAGCCTCACACATTTAAATACTTGATCTCTAGATACTGGGTGCAATTTTGGGGGTGTGGACCTTTTAGTGAGTAGGGCCTTACTGGAGGAAGTAGGACACTGTGGGGGATAGGTCTTAGGAATTCAGTCCCACCCTGCTTCCAGCCCAATTTTTTTCTCTGCTTCCTGGTCCTCTAGCCACAGTCCCACCATCTTGCCTTCCTGCCATGCCAGACTGACCCTTTCAAAACTGTGAGCCAAAATAAGTCCTTCCTCCCTTAATTTCTTTCTTGTCAGGTATTTGGTCACAGCAATGAGAAAAGTTACTAACATACCTTCTGGTAAGATAGAGAGATGACAGATATTACCTTCCAAGACTGTATTCAAGTTTATCAAAACTGAATTAAATGGAATTTTATCTCTGATGCTATCAGAATTCTTTAGTGTTTCAAGTTAGGAATTATGAACATCTGTGCATCTGTTAACATCACAGATATATGCAAAAATTCTAATAATAGAGTTTTTTTTTTGTCCTGTTAACAGAGTGCTACAACAAAGAGCTTGGAACCAGTGCATGAACACCAGGCTGAGCAGATCAATTTGCATGATAGGCAGGAGGTTTCCAGAAAAGGATCCTGTTCCAACATCTTGCATCAACATCCAAGTCCTGTCTGGTATTAGGGACCATATATTCTAGTTCTTCTGCTTTATTTCCCAGATGGAAAGACTTCAAGTAGCTTTTTCAAAGCTGCCTTGCACTAGTGGGGCTGTGAGTGAGCTTGTGTGCTGCGCACAGGCAGGGGGAATGAGGAACAGTATGTTTCCTCCATCCTCTATAGCTTAAGGAGACAGATTATTCTGCATTGTGGTTCAGAAGGAACATATGGTGACTCAGCCCATTAGATGGTGCTTATTTTCACTTGTACCTTTGCAATTTGGGCTAGCTTTAGGTATTCTCAGATTACTTGTACCAACACTGGTGACAATAGAAGTTATCAGCATAATGCTAAAATCTCTGAAAGCAGCCTGGGGTGAAGGAAATCCTAAATGTTTTGGGTCTTGCTGTGAACATCTGTGGAGTGGAGGCTGTTGGTGTTAGGACTTCTGCTTTCAGTTCAGTCCCAGAGGAGCCTAATGTATGCTTATTGATTCATCCATAAGTGGAATTGATATCTTAGGGTGATGTTCTATGAATACCCAAACATCCCCAAACATATTGCCTGGAGAATGTCGGGACCAAAGCTGCCTGGGATCATATGACAGACCCAGATCAGAGGAAGGGAGCTGGTGATGTGCTGCATGACGTACCTGACCATGACTATGAGGCACTACTTCTAATCTGCTCACTCTGGTTCTGAGCCTGCTAAAGCTCAGATGAGCAGGTAAGGAGTCAAGGAGCAATGCTCATGCTGCTGCCTGGGATAGTTCTCTATGTAGATGGAGTCCTAGGCTTGTAGGATCCTCATTAGTATGTGTTGTCAAGGTTATGGATGGAGCCCACATAGCAGTGGAGCTGAGAGAACTATAGATGGCTAACTGGTCAGTACAAGCAAAAATTGTTTGTCAAAAGAACAAACAAATAAATAAATCCCAAAGGTCTCCACTGTTACCACATGAAATGGCTCATTAAAAATATAAATGCAGAAACAAAAAATTGAAAATGAAATATATTTTCCCTGTGTTATTCTCTTTCAGGAATTATAAGCATCTGGAAGAAAAGAAAAAAATAGATTGTGTTAGTAACAAAACAACTGTCGGTGACATTTTCAGGAATGAGGGAATATTAGTCAAGCAATGGTACAGCTGTGAGAAGACACAATGCCTAACACTTGAGGTTTATCTCATGAACTGATTTTTAATACTAGCAAGAAAAGAGTTTTATATTAATTTTTCCAATCCATGAGCATGGGCGGTCTTTCCATCTTTTGATGTCATTTTCAATCTCCTTCTTCAGGGCTTTAAAATTTTTGTTGTAGAGGTCTTTGGTGTCTTTGGTTAGGTTTATTCCTAGGTATTTTTTTTTTTTGAGGTTATTGTGATTGGGAAGGTCTCCTTATATTCTTTCTCCAGTTGCTTATTGTTGGTGTAAAGGAAGGCTACTGATTTTTCTAGGTTTATTTTGTATCCTGCCACTTTACTGAAACTTTTGATCATTTCTAAGAGTTTTCTGGTGGAGAGTTTAGCATCCCTTAGGTAAACTATCATATCATCTGCAAAAAGGGATATTTTTACGTCCTCTTTTCCAATTAGTACTCCTTTAATTTTGCTTTCTCGCCTTATTGCCCAAGCAAGCATTTCAAGCACTATATTTAAGAGGAGTGGTGACAGTGGACAGCCTTGCCATGTTCCCGCCTTTAAGGGGAATGCTTCCAACTTTTCTCCATTTAGGATGATGTTGGCCATGGGTTTCTTGTATATGGCTTTGATTATATTGAGGAATGACCCTTCCAGTCCAATTCTCTCTAAGATTTTAAGCATGAAGTGATGCTGGATTTTGTCAAAAGCTTTTTCTGCATCAATTGAGATGATTGTGCAGTTTTTGTCTTTTATGATATTTATTGATTTACATGTGTTGAACCATCCCTGCATCTCTGGTATGAATCCAACCTGGTCATGATGGATGATCTTTTTGATGTGGGTTTGTATTGTGATTTGAAGTATTTTTGGTCTGGGAATTTTTTGCATCTGTGTTCAATCATGGATGGGTCTATCATACCCACAAATTAAATATCAGATATACCCAATTGTAATCCCAATCACAATCCCCATGAGCTTTTTCACAGACTTAGAAAAAAAATCCTTAAATTTCCATATGGAAAAAACAAAAGACCCAGAATACTAAACAACCCTGAGTGAAAAGTTGGCAATTCTGGGGGGGGGGGGATTACGATTAAACCAGACTTCAGGTGTATATTCAGGCGCTATAGTCATAAAGAGCAGCCTGGTGTAACTGACAAAAAAACAGAAACCACCCTAATGGGACAAAATTAAGAGCCCAAACTTAGCTCAATAACTTCAGCCACTCATATGTTGACAAAGGGGCCAAAAAAAACTCATGGAGGAAAGATAGCATCTTTCAGCAAATGGTGTTTGGGCAAAACTGGATCACCATTGTTGTAAGAAAGAACAAAATTAAACCCCTTAACTGTTGCCCCTGTTACAAAAAATAAACTCCAAGTGAATCAAAGATCTAACCTAAAACCTGGAACCCTGAGGAAGTGATAGAAGAAAAAATTTGCAGCAACCTACAAGACATAAGTCTAGAAAAGACTTCTAAATCAAACAGCAGCTGCTGCACAGGAAATAAAACAACAGCTGACAACTGGGACCTCATCAAATTCAAAAAGCAATCGACAAAAAAAAACAAAAAAATAAGAAAAGAGAAAACCCACAAGTGGGAGGAAATCTTCACCATTGGACACATCAGACAAAGCATTTAACAGTCCAGAATATATAAGCTACTTAAAAAAGCAAAAGTAAGAAAACAAATGACCTACTCAAAAGGTGGAGTAAAAGCTGAACAGAAACTTCACCAGGTAAGAAGTTAAAGATGCTGAGAAACATCTTAAAAAGTGTTTCAACATCATTAATAATTAAGGAAATGTTTTACCAAATTAAACCACACTAAGGTATCACCTCACCCAATAAGACTAGCCAAGATCCAAGAAAACAAATAGACACCAAATGCTGGAGAGTTTGGGGGGAAAGGGAAACACTCATCCAACTGCTTGGAGGAATGTAAACTGGTTACAACCCGTGGAAACAGTGTGGAGAACCCTTAAAAAAACTCAAAATGAGCCTACACCTGACCCAGCCATACCAGTCCTGGGTATATACCAAAGACTGCATGCATACTGCAAAAATACATGCACAACTATGTTTTATTGCAGCTCTCTCACAATAGCAAAGACCGGAACCACCCAAATTGCCCCTCAACAGATGACTGGATACAAAAATGTGGTACATCGTACACAATGGGAGTTCTACGGCAGTTTAAAAAAAAAGGCGGAAGCTGCGGTGTGGTGGAGCATGCCTTTAATCCTAGCACTTGGAGAGGCAGAGCAGCAGATCTTCTGAGTTTCAAAGGCCAGCCTGGTCTACCATGTGAGTTCCAGAACAGCGGTGGCTACAGGTGACCCTGTCCCTAAAAGACAAAAAGAACAAAAAAAAAAAGAAAAAAAAGAAGGAAGGATGGACATCATGAGCTTGCTTGGTAAATTGATGGAACTCGAAGCAATTTTAAATACTAATTGAAGAACACAAGTTCCCAGAATCACCCAAATCCCCAGTTTATAGGCAAACTAGCAACTTTATTATTATATTAATTTATCTGAAAGCAACTTTGCTATTACAATGCGAATCTATAAATGGGCTCTAGAATTGGTCTTTACTAAGTATTCTCACACATTTGTAATACCAATATATAGATGGAGGAGATGTATAGTTCCATATTTTCTAAAAAAGAATGTAAAGTTATACTACTTTATACCTGCATGCAAAGTTTACTGTTAAAAATGACAGGAACATTCCCCTTAAGGGTAGAAACTTGGCAAGGCTACTGCTCCCGTGTCACCACCCCTTTTCAGTATAGTGCTTGGAAACCCTTGCTAGGGCAATAAGGCAAGAAAAGGAAATTAAAGGAGTTTTTAATTTGGAAAAGAGAAGTCAAGCTATCCCTTGCTGATGATACGATTTTCTACTTAAGGGATGCCTAAAGACTCCACCAGATAACTCCTATAAACGATTAAGTACTTCAGTAAAGTGCAGGATACAAAATATCAAGAAAAATCAGTAGCCTTTTCTACACCAACAACAAGCAAATCAACTGCAAGAAGGTGTACAAGGAGACCTTCCCACTCACCAATAGCCTCAGAAAACAATAAAATACCTAGGAAACAAACCTAACCAAAAGACACCAAGAGATCTCTACAACAAAATTTAAATCCCTGAAGAAGGAAATTGAAGAAGACACAGAAGATGAACAAACTCCCATGCTCATGGATTTGGGAAAATAAATATAGCTAAAAATGTCCATTCTACCCAACTTGTGTACAGATTTAATGCAATCCCAATGCAAAATTTCCCCAAGAGCTTCTTCACCAGGTTTGGAAAAAAAAATCCCAATTTCCATTTGAAAAAACAAAAGACCCCGTAATATCCAAAGCAACCCTGAGATGAAAAGGAGCAATGCAGGGGGGATCTCTATATCAGACATCAAACATTACTACAGGGCTTATAGTCATAAAAACAGAACAGTACTGGCACAAAAACAGGACCAGTTGACCAAGTGCGAATTAAAAACTGAAGATCCAAACCTTGAGCACATACAATTTCAGCCACCCATATTTGACAAGGGGGCCAGAAGACACGATGGAGGAAAGAACAGCCTCTTCAGTAAGTGTGATGTTGGCAAAACTGGACCACCACCTGTAGAAGAATGAAATTACAACCCTACCTCTTGCCCTGCACAAAAGTTCAATTCCAGGTGGATCAAATACCTCAACGTAAAACCCCAACTCTGGAGGTGATAGAAGAGAAACTTGGCAGCAGACTAAAAGACATAGCTGTAGAAAAAGACACACGTCCTAAATCAGAACAAGCAGCTGCACAAGAATTAAAGATGACAATTGACAAAAACCTACTTAAACTCAAAAGCTTCTGCTACATCAAAGAAAACAATAAAGGAAGTGAAAGAAAAACCCACAGAATGGGAGAAACCTTCACTCAGATACATATAGACAAAGCATTAATTTCCCAGAGTATACAAGCTACTCAACAACAAAAAGAAAGAAAACAAATGAAATCACTCAAAAGATGGAGAAAAAATCTGAATAGAGACTTCACAGAGAGGGAATTAGAGTATGGACTTGAGAAACATCTTAAAAACTGTTCAACGTCACTATAAATCAAGAAAATGCAAATGAAGACCACTCTAAGATATCATCTCACTCCGATAAGATTGAAAAGAAAACAAATATTAAAAAAAAAAAAAAAAAATGCTGGAGAGGTTTGTGGGAAAGGGGAACACTCATTCCATTGCTGGTGGAATTGTAAACTTGATACAGCCACTATGGAAAAAGCAGTGTGGAGAACCTTGGAATACTCAAATGAACTTGCCATTTGACCCAGTCATACCACTCCTGGTATATACCCACAAGACTCATCTACTGCAAGAAATACATGCACAGCTAATATTTATTGCATCCTGTTCACAATAGCAAAAAGCTGGAAGCCAACCCAATGCCCCTCAAACTGACGAGTGGATAGATGAAATGTTGCAGATACATGTTACACAATGGAGTTCTACATGGCAGCAGGTACTAGAACGACAACATCATGAAGCTTTTGCAGGAAATGGGATGGACTAGGAAGATATTATATAAGTGGAAGTAACACAGTCTCAGAGAAACAAATGACGAATTGTATACCTCATCATCTGTGCATGTAGTGCAATAATTCCAGTTATAAATATTTTCTTGTGGAGAGGATGGCATATTAAAAAAACAACAACAGAAATACTGCATCAGGAAACTGACTGAGATGGTGAAACGGGAGGGGTGGGAGGGGGTTGGAGAGGGACACGGTTGTATTATTCGATTAATGTATATTTAATTGACGTAGTTCAACACCAATCCCAATTTTGCCCAGACCCTGTCTACAGTTACATGGTGTTTTAGGAACTTAGTTTAATATAAGTAAAATGTTGTATATTAAACAACATGGTTTAAAGTTCTGATAAAAACGGTAATGCATCTGAGTTAATTGGAAATATAAAATTGTTGTTGTCACATTTTGTTTTACTTAAAATCTGTCTAACTTTGGGATTGCACATACAAAATGTTCTCTATATTTTTCTGCTGTACAGTATCCACCTTGTAGCAATTCTCTTTACCTGTAGGATGATTTAACTAAAAAACTAAGTTTGGCTGGGCGTGGTGAGTGCACGGCCTTTAATCCTAGCACTTGGGAGGCAGAGCAGGGCAGATTCTTTTGAGTTCAAGGCCGCTGCGAATCTACAGAGTTGGTTCTAGGACAGCCTGGGACAACAGGGAGGTACCCCGTCTCGAAAAGACCAAAACAAAACCAAAACAAAAACAAAAAAAAACAACAACAACAAACAAAAACTAAGTTTGCTTCCCAAGTTAAACCACCATTTACAGTCCACAACAAAAAACAGCTTGGGTGAATTTGATGAAATCTGTGCCTGATTCCACCCAATAGGTATGTGCAATTACGACTGCCTTTTGAGACTCATGGGTAAACAAAAAAGCAAAAACCTAAAATAAAAAGGGGGATACAGATAATATGAAAACCTTTTTGTCAAAAACTTTGCAGTTCAAATCTTAAACCTAACTATGGGAAAAGAGTAGTATGTTCCAACCGGTCAAAATGTCACCGACTTAATGGCTGAGAAGAAAAAGATACAGCTTTCATTGTGCAGGATGTACCAGGAAGTGCCAGCAGAAATGTTGGCCCTCTGAACATTGAAAGGAAGAAAAGCCTCATACTGCTATAGACATCAAACCTCTGTGGATCCTACTTGAACAAACTATTTGTAATGAGTACCTAACGAAACTTACCTTCTAGGTGCCACAAGTTTTTAATTAACAAGAGACTTTCTTACCTCCCCTCCATAAGAACAAGGAGAAATATGAAAATGATAAGGTCCTTCTCTAACTGTAAATTAGAGCCAACTGTTATAGAGGTAATCTTTTATAAAACCGGGAAAACTGCCTTTTTTAAATCGGACTAATAGACATAGGACTGTGAAAAGGATTTTATCTCTATTCAGAACCAAATTATAATACTAAAGTCTTCCCTAAGCTGTTATGCACCTTAAGCAAAATATATTAATACAGGAGAGTCTGAGACAGCAATGGATTTTTCTACCAAAGAGATGTTGGCCAGGAGATCCAAGCCCCCAAAAGTAAAGGCTTCTTTCACCTGTAAAACTGGGATACCTGCAAGAAGAGAGCGATAAGGCCCTTGCTGTCGAAGACCTGATGTAAGCATGGAAAGATGTATTGAGACCACACTTGCAAGTGTACAGTTGCTCTCTGAATACAAGAGAGTGTTACCAAAAGGCACTAAACCAATAAAGCAAATATTAATGGGTCTCCTTGGGTTTTCAAGCAAGGACTCCTCTGTCAGCACCAGCACCAGCTACACCTCACCTAGCGGAAATACTGTTGCGCAGTTGGCAGCCATATGCTTGTTTATCCCAAATCTCATTGGCTATTAGCTCTCTCCTAGGAGAATACCCTATGGGCGTTATGCCACAAGCTTAACATCCTCTTAGTGGCTTAGGAGATGTTATAAGCCACAGTAAGACCTTTTCATATTTTACAGAAAAAACGTAATTCATGGATTAACATACCATCCAAAAACATCTGTGTCTATAACCAAAGTAACCTACCATAAAAATTAGTACTGTTGCTGAGTAGGATTAGCGCAAGCCGTTTTAAAAGGCTGAGGCTGAGAACGCAAAAAAAAAAAAAAAAAAAAAAAAAATAGTACTGTTTAAATACCTATATATCTAATTGTTTGTGCTTCATTAGTAGGATTGAAAGGTTATTCCTGGACAAACTGTCAGCCCATGAAGGGAAACAGCCAGAATTGACCAGAGTCCAAAATGACAGCTCCAGAGAAAGAAGACTGTTTTGATTCTCATCTAGGGAACAATCTGCGGAAGAGGGGGTGTGGTAGAATGTAAGGGCTGCGATTGGTGTAAATGTGAAACTATAGCAATATAGTCTGGACACTTATTTGATCAACTTGACTGAACATACAAGCCCCCCCCCCAGCTGGATGGTGGGACCCTTGGGCTGTGTGTGTTTGGGCACAACTGCTTGCAAATTGGTTTTACATGAAGGATGCTTGTACTCATAAATTACTACTTATTGTTAAAAAATGAAAAAAAAAGAAGTAATAGAAAAAAACAAAATGTGAATCTCTATAGACAGTGGCTAGGAATCAACCTACAGTTTATTTTCAGAATTTTTAATTTTGACTTATGTGTCGAGTGTATATATGCATATTTTGGAATAATATAAAATTTTAAAAAGTATTGATAGCTTTATAGAATAATTTCAGTATAATCCCTGAGTTATTTAAATATCACAGTAATGTATAGTTTACATTGTATAGTTTACATTATAATGTATAGTTTACATTGATTGTAAAATTTACATTAAATTCTTATAGAACCTTCAAAAAATTACATTAAAACATACATGTAATTTAGAATGTAAAGTTATATTTCTTTTTAATTGCATGCAACTTTTTTGGAATTAACCTATAGTTTATTTTCAGACTTTGTAATTTTGATTTATGTGTGGAGTGTATATACCCATATTTTGGAGTAATATAAAATTAAAGGGAACAAAAAGGAGAGAAAAACCTGTTCAAAGAACTGACCAAAACAGTAAACTTCTGCAACCAAAGGAAAAAAAAAAGACTGAGAAAAAGATGCAAGATAGGACTTAACATGCATGGCAGAATCCATGGGCTCTGGTGAGGTGGGTGGAGGTGGGGGTATGGATGGGGAATGAGTCTAAATTTGATTAAGAAATATAAATAAAATGTATAAAATGTATAAAATGTATAAAATAAGAAATATAAATAAAATGTATAAAATATTAAAAAATAAAATGTATAAAATGTGCTCAATAAAAATCAACATACAACAACAACAAAGAAAGAAGAGAGTTTTAAATATGAATTTGCACTCTTCCTAAACTCTGGAGTTTTCTTGTTATGGTAATTACTAATTGAGACCATCATTGTCACCACTGTAGGTATTCGGACAGGTGGTAAGTGGTATCTGATTGGATCATGGAACATCCATGATGCTTTTTCTACAATAATCTGTAGGGAACTGCTCCATCACCAAATCCAGACTACGTTCATGTCAAGGGCACAATCTCTTTTGCTCTGTGCAGTTATGCACTATATTTTTTTCTTCAGGGAACTTTGAAGCAAAGGTTTTGTTCTTACAACGCCAGCATTATAACTGTTCTAATGGAGAGAAAGAAGCTGGAGAATTTCATCTTTACAGAGCTCAGCCATGGGCTAAGCTCTAAGCCTGAGATACCAACTGTATGGCTCTTGCCTCTGCTTATTGTTTCCCCTACTGGGTTAGACCTCTCTTTCTCTTTCACCTCTAGGCACTGAGGCTAGTGTTCCTATGCACCACATTTCACCGTGCATAGCTTGAGCTTTTATAAATCCCCACAAAATGTTGCACAGAAGTAAAGCAAGTGACATTGCTATTTTATGCAGTTCATAAAATATATTTTATAAGCATGTGAGCAATGGATCAGCCTTTAAAAAAGTTTTTTATTAATTTTATTTATTTTTGTATGTGTATGAATGTACTGTCTGCATGCAAGTTTGTGCACCCCTGTCGTGCAATGTCGCGGAGGTCAGAAGAGGGTCTCGGATTCCCCTGGAACTGGAGTTCTCCTGGAATTGGAGTTTCAGACGGTTCTTGGCCGCCATGTGGGTGCTGGGGATCGAACCCGGGTCCTCTGCAAGAGCGGTCGGTGCTCTTAACCGCTAGGCCCTGGATCAGTCTTTTACTGGTCTCAAAATTTCTCCTTTTGCAAAGGAAATGTAGCGTATCCAAATTTGAAGAAATGATTGAACTTACGAAAAGACTCGATGCTTTTGGACTGCCACTCCATAAGTAATATTAACATGGTTGAAAGTGTGTATGCTGTTAAAGAATAAGCACAAATAAAATTATCTGCTGCCCAAATCACAATGTGCAGATTTATTGATTTCCAACACACTCTTAATACTCTGAGTAATGTTTCTTATTTTATTTTCATAATCTCTTTATCCAGCTTTGATTTCAAAGTAGCAATTGAAGTATATCTAACTGGAATATTTTCGACATCCTTCCTTTTCACACATTCCAGGTTGTGATCCTCCTGCCTCAGTCTCCCAAGTTCAGGGGTCACAGGCATGTGTCTTCACGCCTGCCTCCTTTTTTTGTTTTGTGCTTGAGACAGGGTCTCCCTGTATCCCCAGATGGTCTGGAACTCACTACGTAGACCAGGCTGCACTTGAACTCACAGAGATCCACCTACCTCTGCTGGGATAAATGCGTGTGCCATCACAGCTGGCTTGCCTGCTTCTTTTTATTTGTATATTCTGGAGTTCTTTCCATACTAGTTCTTACTGGATTTTATTGTCTCTATAAACTTACAAAAGGTCTTGATAAGAAAGCATTCACCTTTCAAAATTATAAAAACAATTTTCCTTAGATATTATATGAATTTTAATTTTTATTGGATGTATTTAATCAGTCCACAGAGTATTTTGTGAACCTTTGATCTAACAACTCTTTTCTGAATGGGGGAGCATATTGTCCCAACAGTGTTTATTGAATAATCTATCTTTTTCCAATTTATTTGAAATGCCATGGTACCCAATAATAAATTCATATAAACATTCACGTCTGTTGGAAAAAAAGTCTTTGCTCTATTTCACTGATGGATTTGTTTGGGTCAAACCAGCCCTGTATCGTTTTAATTCTCCATTGCTCAAGTGGATTTTGTTATTTGTTAGGGAAGATAACATTTCTTCTTAATTATTTTCAAAACTTCTTCATTGCTTTCTTATATTATGTCTTATGGGTGAACTTTACAAATAGTCAAGGTCAGAACCTTTTGTTAGAATGTTAGGATGTATTAAATTTGTAATTTATAGGCAAACTTGTGAGTATATTGTGCCATCTTATACTGATTTTTATGTGGAATGTAAAATATCTGATGATTGACATTATTATTAATACATTGTATAATTTCTCTCCCCTTCCTATAGGTTAATTTTGGGGTACCTCGTGCACTCTTTGTTTCTATTCAGATGGTGCCTCCCTCCCTTCCCACTACATTGCCTAGCTGGTCACTTGAAGAATAGTCCAGTGCTGATTTTTATAATGTTATCTATTTTGTTGCTGCAGGTTTTTAGTGGAAAATCCCAAAGTAAACAGAATGAGAAAAACACACTGAATCCCCGTGATCTCATCTAGTGAAGCAGCCATAACCCCACAGCCAATCCTATGCCATCTTCCATTAATCCCGGGTCATTTGGAAGCCACATCCAGACATATTTCAGACATCGTATTTAAACCTATTTCTTAAAAGCATAACTATAACACATTATCAAACTTAAATAATAGTTCAGTAATACCTTGATATCATTAACCATTAACTATTCCACTGCTCATGTTCCTTCATTGCCTATAAATTGCTATTATTATTATTATTATTATTATTGTTATTGTATTTTTGAGACAGGGTCTCCATGTAGCCTCATCTGACCTGGAATTCACTATGTAGACCAGGCCGGCTTTGAACTAACAGAGATTTGTATGCCTCTGCCTCCCAAGTGCTGGAATTAAAGGCATGCACCGCCATGCCAGGCCTATTATTATTTTTTATTGATGGGCAATAAGACTCATGTAGCCAAGTCTGGACTTTAATTCTCATTTCTGCTGCCTCCACCTCCCAAGTACTGAAGTATAGGTGTGAGCCACCATTTCAGGTTGTAAATTATTTTAATAGTTCTTTAAGTCAGGATAGAAGTTCCATAAACTGTAGTTATTTGGTATCTTGTAATCCATTTTAATCTCTAAGTCTACTTCCGTTTAGTCTTGTTGAAGAATTCAGGTCTTTTTCTTTTCTTTAGTGTCTCCTGCTTACTAATTCTTTTTTCTTTTTGAAGCCAGTGGGGTGTTTGAACATGATCCACTATTGCCTATATCCCTTCCAACTGTTTTATCAAGCATTCTCCAGTTGTTTTGATTGGCTATAGCTTGCTTGTCTGTGGACTTCAAGAAAAAGCTCAGGGAAGAACACCCTGAGTTCTTGCTGTCTATGTGATTTTTTATGTTTGTAGACCAGTTGGGCTGAATGTGATGTTGGAGAGGGATCTCCAGGATAACAGACCACTTCCTCTCTTTGCTTCCTTCTAATTGTTCCTGGTTCCACGTGGGACCTGGAGTCTTTGTGTTTATTCTCCTGTTTGAGAACTTGGGAATATCACTTCTTTATTTGTTGTGGATGTCATCTATCGAGCACAAAGTAACAGGTTCCCTACTGCCATTTTCATGTATACTTTGTTTTGATTGATCCTCCTGGGTAACATCACTAATATTTTCTAATTTATCAATTTCCTGAAAATCCCATAATCTCATTTTTCTTCATGACAGAATAAAATTCCGTTGTGTGTATGTACCCCATTTTCATTATCTAGCCAGATGTTGATGGACACTGATCCTGTTTCCTTGCTATTGTGAATAGAGCAGCATTACATATGGATGTGCAAGTATCTCTGTGATAGCATATGGAGTACTTTGAGACATGCTCAAGAGTAGTATGTCTGGGTCGTATAGTAATTCCATTTTTCATTTCTTGAGAAAACTCCACGCTGATTTCCGTAGTGGCTATATCAGTTTACACTCTCATCAACAGTGAATAAGGGTTCCTCTCACCCCACATTCTTGCCAGTCCTTGTTATTTGTTTTCTGATGGTAGCTATTGACACTAGGATGAGATAGAACCTCAAAATAGTTTGCAAGTTCTTAAAATAGAATTTTTGCATCTATGTCATAGAAATTGGTCTGGAATTTTCATTTTTGTTGTCTTCATTTGATTTGGGTATCAGGGTAGTACTGGCTTCATAGGATGAATAATTTGATAGTGCTATTTCTCTTTCTGTTTTGTGGAACAGTTTGAGAAGTGCTGATATTAGATCTTCCTTAAAGTCTTGATAGAATTCAGCAGTGAATCTATCCAGTCCTGGGATGTGCTGGATAGCTTCAGTTGTCAACTTGACACCCTGGGAATCTCAGTTGGGGAATTTTCTCTATTGAATTGGACTGTGAGCATGTCTATGAGACATTTTTTTGATTGCTGAGTGATGTGGGAGGGCCTAGCCTACTGTGAGTGGTGCCATTCCTGGGCAGGTGGTCATGCATTGTTTAAGAAATCAGGTTGAGCTGGGCATGGTGGTGCACGTATTTAATCCTAGCACTTGGGAGGCAGAGACAGGTGGATCTTTGTGAGTTCAAGGCCAGCCTGGTCTACAGAGTGAGTTCCAGGCCAGCTGGGGCTACAGGGAGACCCTGTCTCGAAAAGACAAAAAAAATAAATAAATAAAAAGAAATCAGGTTGAGCATAGGCCAAAGGAGCAAGCCATTAAATAGTATTCTTCTATATATAGTCTGTGCTTCAGTTCTTGTCTCTGGGTTCCTTCTTGAGCTCCTGCCTGCTCTGGGTTCTCTCAATAAGGGACTATACTGTAAGCTGAAAGGAATCCTTTTGCCCCTAGTTGCTTTTGGTGTTTTATAACAGCAATAGAAAGTGAACTAGAATGCCATATTATCTGATGTGAGAATTGCTCCATTAATTTGCTTGAGGCTTCTATTGGGTTGGTAGGTTGATTTCTCACATTTGACTCTCAGTTTATGCATAGTATGTCTTTGAGACAACAGATAGTTGGATCTTGTGTTTTAATCCAGTTAGTCTACATCTTCTGTTTGAGCTAAGTAAGGCCATTTGTTTTCAAGGTTTCTACTGAGAAGGTTTTGTTATTACTAATGAATTTGTTGACTGTTGTTCTGGTTGGTTTTATTACCAGTCCTTTTCTTCTCCTAGTAGTATTAGAGGTTTGCTGTGTTGGACATGACTGATTTCTTCTGGATTTCCCTCTGTTCATCTGTTCCTCTCATGAAATGTAGGGTTTTTTCCTCTGTTCTCGTGGATGAAACCTCCCCTCTTCGTACTCCTCCTCT
>VZQC01006876.1:1161502-1198135 GCA_009823505.1 Rhizomys pruinosus
TCTCTTTACTTCTCTGAATTCTTCCTTTAGTTTGTCATTGTATCCCTCTAGGTCCTTTTTGAGTTTTTCATTCTCTCTCTTTACTTCTCTGAATTCTTCTTTATGTTCTTTAATTTCTCTGCATAGGTCTGCAATTATTCCTCTAAGGTCTGTTTCTGGGGTCACCTCCAGGGGGATCTGATTGTAGCTGTCTCCTACTGGGTTGGTAGAGCTTGGTGCGGAATTATCCTGCACCTTTCCCATGTTGTCTCTTCGTCGTCTCCCTGGCATGTGGGTTTCCCTTTTGTGATTCAAATCTCAAATGCCTTTTCAGTTTGTTGAAGGCTGAAAGCTTGTTTTATTTTGCTTGCCTCCTTCCAATGCCTTTTTTCCCCCTTCCTTCCCTCCTCGTTGTTTATGGGGGGCTGACTTGTCTAGTTTTCAGGCTTTCACTTTTGTTTATATATTGGATACTGCAGTCTCTTCCTTTCCTGTTTTGAATGTTCTCTTAATCCACTGGATACTCTCTCCTCAATTCCAGTTGTTGGGGGGGGTCTTCCTGGAGCGGTGGCGGGCTTGTCCTGAGCCCTGCCCTGCTCAGGACCCCAATATGGCATCTGTCCCTGACTCCAAGGCCAGGATCCCCTCCCACTTGTGACTACGGGGTGGGGGCGGGGCCACCCAGCCCGGGCAGCCACGCTTTGGCAGGAATTAGGAGTCGGGTCTAGGTCCACCAGTCACTGGGCCCCCTTTGCCACAACTCAGCAAATCAATTGTCCTGCACCCGTGGGTCAATGCCCTGATTTTACCTTTCTGGAGTGGTGGCGGGCTTGTCTCCTCCTTTTCTTATATAGAATTACTTTATGAATTTTCAGTGCTAGCTCAGTTGTTAACTTCCTTAAATTGTTTGTTTTGTAATATTTTTATTTCTCTATCAATTATAAGAGATCGCTTTGCTCATTATAAAAATATTGCTCAATAGTCATTTAATTTGGAGCCTTGAAATCTGTCATTCCATGCTTTTATGGCCTTTAGGGTTGCTGATAAAAGATCTGGTATTATTCTGATGTTTCTGCTTCTGTGTATGAGTCAGTGCTTTCTACTTACAGATTTTAGTATTGTTTCTTTGGTTTGTATTTTTGTCATCTTGGGTATTACATCAGAGAAGTTCTTGTCTAGTTATATCTATTTGGGCTTCTAAATGCTTCTTGGGTTGGGATGTCTAATTCTCTAGGATTGGGAATTTCTTAGCTATAATTTCATTTAATAGATTGTCTATGTCTGTAGAGATTACCTCAGCTCCTTCTTCTACCCTACTGATTCTTAGGTTTGGTCTTTTGACTGTATTTCTTAGAAGTTTTGGTCTTGTTCATCATTTCCTTTATATATTCTACATGTATCATTATTTCAACCCTGTCTCCACTCCTGAAATGCATTCTTCTGCTTGGTCTTGTTTGTTGATGATGCTTTTCCATTGCCTTATTAATCTGTCTTATTTATTCTTTCATTTCCAGAACTTCTGTTTGGTTCTTTGTGGGGGGAAATCTCAATTTCATTCCCGATTTGTATTCTGTATTTTAATTGTTCCCCATTCAGGTTACTTCTTCCCACTTCTGTAATGTTTTTTAGGTCCCGAATTAATTTCTATCTTTCTTATCCAGGATGGAGTTGATTTCCTTATCTGTTTGAGTCTATTTTATGGTTGATGGTCTTTTTTAGAAGTAGGGTTTTGAAATATTTTTCTGGCATTTCAGCTATCTTATTATCTTTGCTTTCTGGTATTGAGACATTGTTAGCTTGTAGAGGTGCTAGAGTAATATTATCTCATATTTTTTATATTCCTTTATTGTGTTTTCTCTATCTGTTGGGATGCATGTATTCTCTGATTTTTTTTTTTTTTTGCTTTTCCTCTCTGTTTCTCCACTGTTTTGTTTTGTTTTATTTTATCTGAGTCCTTCTGGTAGGTTGTCTTTGCTTGGGTTTATGTTCAGGGGAAAGTCTATCATAGTAATGACCCTGATGGCTTGATAGTGGTCTCAATGTTAACTGCAGGAGATGATACGTATTTCACTGTGTCCCTGCTAAAGCCCTGAGACAATGGCACTAGGGTACTGGATGGTGGAAATGTAGTTTTTCTTTTTAGAGTTAGGGTATAAATATTTAAGTAGTGAAGTGAAGAGGGACTTGGAAAGGAGGAAAGGAGTAAAGTGAGAATGAGATGAAAGGTATACAGGTTAGCAACATGGAAAGCAGTAAAGAAAATACTATGTATTTGGTTTAGAAAAAGAGCAAACATAGAAGGGATTTTCCAGAGAAAAACAAGTAGCAAGACAGCAATGGCACACTTAAAATACAAAAGTGTAAATACTAAAAAATGTGAAAAACCAAAACAGACAAAAAGACTTTAAAAAAGACTGAAGACTAAAATAATGCAAAGTAAAAGGGCAATAGAATGAAATGGAGGAGGGCGTTCTCAGTGGTGTTTTTTCCTCCTTGGGGAAAGTCTGCTCCCAGTATTGGCTTGGGTTCTATATACTGGGATGCTGCGGCAAGTTCCACCATGGCTCCCTGTGATGCGTCCAGCTCCTCCCTGCCAGCTGGGAGGCTGTGAAATCTCCCAGCTTCAGACTCCCTGACCATGATTCTGCTGGTATCCCCATGGTCTGTGCCTCTTGGGGTCTGCGGCTATCATGAAGGTGGTGCGTCACGTCTCATGTCCCCTGTATTTTTCTAGAGATCCCTATTCTCTATTTGTCTGAGTAATAGGGGGGTGGAGGATGGTGAGCATTGCTTATCTCTCAACTTCAGATGCCCATACCCACTTCTTTGTGGTGTAATCATGGTCTGCCGTGTTCCACTCTCCTCTCTGGGCATGTTCAGCTTAGTGTCTGGGTTGAGTTTCTAGCAACAAGCATGCTATCTCCTTAACTACAGCAGTAACCAGTGCTTGGAGTTTTTAATTGTACTTCTTTGGTGGGTCCTGGGTCTGTGTGTGCAGTTTAGCATAATAGGGAGTTCTAGATGGCTTCATTATGGAGAAAATCCTACCCAGTTTTGTTTCTGCTTTCGTTAGTTCTTTTCTCTTATTCCATCATTGGTGGCTTTTAATCTTGACTTTCTTCCATCTGAACCCCCAAACCCTCATCTCATAGACACTCCTTTGATTTGTGTTGTGTTGTGTTGTGTAACAATTTTCTCTAGAATAAAACCTTCCACCTTAGAGGGAAAGCTTAAGACCCAGGATGTTCTTAAACATTTTTAATTGAATTTTGTGTATTTCAAATATAGCATTTCAATCAGTCTTAATTGCCTTTACATCCCCTTCTCCATTGGTACCCTCTCACAGCTTCCCTCTTGGAGTTCATACATTCTGTCATTTGTGTTAGGGGCTATTGTGCCAAATTAATCTCCCTGGCCATTGCCAGTTCATCCTCTGATCTCTAGTCAGCCTGTCCAGGATCCCTCCCTTAAACAAGGCCAGTTCTTCCTCGCCCAACAGTATTCAACTGCCAATAGTTCTTCAGTTAAGATTGGGTTCTGCTACCCATTTATGCACTCTTTTTAAAATTATTTCTTAACTAATTTTTAAAAAATTATTTTTTTTTAATGTGTATGAGTGTACTGTCTGCATGTAGGTTGGTGCACCCATGTTGTGCAATGCAGCGGAGGTCTGAAGAGGATGTCAGATTCCCTCTAACTGGGGTTAAAGATGGTTTTTAGCAGCCATGTGGGTGCTGGGAATTGAACCCTCGGTCCTCTGCAAGAGCAGTCGGTGCCCCTAACCACTGAGCAATCTCTCCAGCCCCCCTTCCCCATTTATGCAATCTTATGCTGGGTTTTTGTCTGGTTAAGCTTGCATTGGTCTTGTGCATGCTAACACCATTGCTGTAGGTTCATATGAACAGGGTCCCAAGAGCTTGTAGGATTTTATTTCCATATGGTCATGTGCCACCTCCCTGACTTTTACAATCTTTCTGGCCCCTCCTCTGAGATGTTCCCTGAACCCTAGACACAGGATGTTTTAAGAAGAGGTGAAACATTCTACCCAGCCAGTAAACTCATTAATCTCAAGAAGTAAACAACTCAGTAGCTTCAAGAAGTCCCTAAAACTGACCAGATTCACTAGGGCCTTCCCTACTCGTCTATATATCCAGTAAGGACTGTGAGAGACACTCTAAGACAAGTTGAGCTGCGAAGAGGCTCAGACTAACCGAGATGCCTGGAAGAAACACTGTCCAACCTGCCAAGCTTCCTGGAAGTTATATAGTACCCTCCAGGTTCTCCAGTTTTCAAGAGCTGTCACCCATGCTGGGGTCAGCTTTTGGGGATGTAGCTGTCTCTGAGTTATTTCTACTCCTGTAAGTAATGCAAATAAAATTCTTTGCTTCAGCAAGTTAAGACTTTGGTATCCTTGCTTTGGTCTGCCTTTGGTTTCCGATCTGGAGTTAGTGGACATTTGTTCATTTGTCCACAGGAATACTGTCACAAAACATTTGTCATCTTTATCTATACTTTTTGTTTGGTTTTGATCCTATTTTTGCTTTTATGAGAGAATTCAGGAAGAATGATAATCTCTATGGTTGCTTCTGAACAACTTATCAAAATGTGTAGTTTACAAAATATTTATTTATTTATTTATTTATTTATTTATTTATTTATTTATTTAGTCTTTTTGAGACAAGGTCTCCCTTTAGTCCCAGCTGGCCTGGAACTCATTATGTAGACCAGGCTGGTCTTGAACTCACAGAGATCTACCTGCCTCTGCCTCCCGAGTGCTGGGATTAAAGGTGTGTGCCACCATACTTGGCAACAAAACAAAACAAAACGAAATAAAACAAAAAAAATTTATTTTATGTGTGTGAATGTTTTGCTTACATGTATGTAAATGCATCACTGCATGTAGTTCCCATGGAGGTGGAGAGGGTGTTGGATCCCTGGAACTGGAGTTACAGATGATTCTTAGCTGCCGTGCAGGTGCTGGTAACTTACCCTGTCACTGCAAGAGCAGCCAGGGCTCTTAACTGCTGAGCTTTCTCTTCAGTCTCCAAATCTGGAGTTTCGAGAAGTTTTTCAGCTAAGTCTCATGTACTTTCTTAGATGGAACGATCATACCATCTGCTTTTAAATTTTGTTTTTATTCTCAAGGGTTCTGTTTAATTCTCATATTCTTCTTTTGCTCATCTTCTCTTGCTGTCCTGGCTTTCTCTAACTTCACTGAAGATTTCAACTGGGGTATTCCTGAAATTCCTCTTTGTTTTTGTACAGATTTGTGTGAGCCAGTTGCTTGGATCACTCAGATATCTTTTGTATCTACATTCTTAAAATTAAAATGTAGGTTATTCAGTTTGTGAAGATAGTGTAGTTTCTGGCATTAATTTTGTGGCTAACTGTCTGGCTCCCTGATGGGGTCTCACCCTTCCATCTGTTTAGCAGTGGGCAGTAGTATCCTCTGAGACTGTGGTTTCTTTCCCTCAGATGTGGTGGGCTTTAAGAACAGATCTGCAGCTGTCTTTCCTTTGAGATGTGCCAGCCAGAAACACAGAGATTCTAATAAATGGAATGAGAACTCACAGGAGCTCCTTCAGAAACAGCCACTAAGGGGATTTATGACTGCTTGCTACTGCGTATCACAGTTTTGACTGAACAGTTGTTTCTCTGTCATTCTTTCCTTTCCTTACTTTCTTCTGCTTTCCTTTCTCCCTTCTTCTGTAGCCTCTCCATCTTCTCTCTGTTTGGTTCAAGAAAACAGCTTGGACCAGGTCTGGTAGTACAGACCTGTAATCCTAGCTACTACTTGTGTGCCAAAGGCAGAGGATTGCAAGTTCAAAGCCTGCCTGGACTATATATAGAGTTCAAAGCAAGCCTGGGAAACTTTAGCAAAGTTCTGTCTCAAAATAAGGGATATAATTCAGTGATGGAACAGTTGTTCTAGTTTCAAGCTTCAGCATTGAAAAAAGACAAAAAAGAAACAAAACAAAACAAGACAACTCCCCCATAAGCAATTCAGAGGGAGTGTGATGGAGAATAAAGGTGTTTGGGGGACATAATTTTGAATTTCTTTTTTCACACACACAGACAGACAATTACTCCCCCCCCCCACTGACACATGCACAAAAAACATGGGCAATATAAAAGGCAATTATTTAAATACTCAACCACATTTATAGTAAGATGTGATGACCCAACTATGATATACCCCAGTATTGGAACTGACAAGCCAGGTATTGCAAAATCACAGCCCCACTGTGGAATGTCAGGGATTTCATATGACGTAGTCCATTACACATTATAGATTTTATATTGCTTGCCATAATGATAGAAATGATGTCAATTAAAGACCATCTGTCCTTCTGTTGAACCTGGGTATAGTGCACATTAAATAAAATGTACAAGTTGTAGCACTTTTGTTGCCTTAGTTAATAACAGTAGTTGATTTCCTTTGAATTTTATCAGATGTAATAAGCATCAACTCCCCTCTGTATCTCCCCTAAGCTGAACTATGAAAAAACATGGGTCATGGCTTGTCATAAAGATGGTTTTGGATAGGTCCATTTGAGTGAATGTGTTACAGTTAATAATCGTTTGCTTACTGTTGAATTAGGAAAGTGCTAGATAAGGTATTGGTTATAAATATTTCAGTATTGTACCCTTCAAATATGATTTGTATTACTTGGCATATTTAGACACCATGGCAAGACTAAGTTCAAAGAGTGTCTTCGTGGATACTCTCAAAGCAAAGTGAGGACTTATTTCCCAGGCAAAGATTGGGGCAAGGCAGGGCGGGGGGGGGGGGGGTGTAAGCCGATCATCTCTTAGGCAACAGCCCAGGATACAAGTGGTACACAAGAAAGGCACCTTTTTGCCATCGTCCTTTCTCTTTAGTTTTTCACGTTTTCCTTGTCTGCAGAGGCTGATGAAACGAGGACATTTTATTTGCCTTCAAAGCAGACATCATTCCAAGTGTCGTTAAAGATGGCTCTGCTCCTGAATCATTAAAGGCCAGTGGAGGAGCTACGATGAAATATGCTGTTTTTTGACATTCGGTAACATTGCCCTTCGCTGCAGCTGCCAGAAGTGAGCAGCTGCCCCTTACGTTCCCTTGCCATTTCTTAGCTTTACTGAAAGAGGTCAGCTCTGTTTTCTCATTACCGATCGTTCCACCGGCTGGACATCTGGATTTATTGTCCTCTCGTATCCTAACTCGGTATTTCCTTTACTTCCTAAATGGTATAACGGACAGATGAGAACTACCTATGGCAATAGTGTTCCCAGTGTGGCCCCCAAGACTCAGCCCCAGAGGTTTAACCCTAGATAGACAGACCACGTGATACATGGATTGTGGTATTTTTCCATTAAGCCAGGATGTAACCTGGGTTTTGAGGACGCCAGAGAGGGGATCAGACAGAAAGTCTACCATTTGTTTCTACACAATCAAATTGCCTAAAGATGGGGACCAGATAGAGGAGTCTCCCACCTTTGGTCATAGAAAATCTGTGTTCTAGAATGGCTAGATGGTGTCGGAGTGGCTCTCTCAACATGAGTAAGTAAATTTGAAGCTGGAAATTCCCATTTAAATATCTTTAGTTAGACATCAGGAATATACTACACACTTGAACAACAAGTTATGGGCCTGCCTGGCCTGCAATGGCCTTAGCTCTGACTCTAGGGTCCCTGTGGAGACAGGTATTTCCTCTGGGGTGAATCTGAAGTCTTCGAGGCCACAGGGGAGCTAGAAATAGACCCAAATGTGTAGATCTTTCCAGACTGCTTCAGAAGAGGCCTTTGAGCCTCCAAATGCTTTCTCCTGCCTGGTGCTTGGAATTTTGTTATTAGAGGGTCATCCTGCTGGCTTAGGCGGGCTCTGGACAACTTACTCAAGTGAAAAACGGCTCAAGCTTTCCTCCCCAAAAGGTGTTTCTATGGGGAAAAGAGTGGGAGGCAGGATTGAGAAGCCTCAGTTTAGATGAAAAATCCAGCGGAGGAAATGGTGAAGAGACGGTGAACGGGACAAGCACACAGGAAGTGGGCCGTCAGCACTAAAGCTAACCTCTCTCTGCTACCAGCTTGCTTGTGAGTGGCTCTGTTGAAGATCTAAAATAAGGTTCATCTAAACTACTAAAGAAATTATGACATGTTATTACTGAGGGATGTTGTGTTCAATGAGGACCCCCATAGCTCAGATGTTCTGGATTGATTCAACATCTTACTGTCTACGATTTAAATTTTCTGTTTGTATTGCTATCCCAGAAACATCAATGCCTTAGTTTCTGAACATATTCTAGACCCTCAGGACTCATCATGTCGTCTGCACCTGCAGCATCGGCATCACCCAAAGCTTATTAGAAACACAGAATCTCAGGTCCCATCCTGGGCCAGGTGAATGCCAATTAACAAGAGCTCCAGTTTGCAAATCACAGTTCTAGACCACCCCTTCTAATTGGCTGCATGAGAAATGATTTGTTAGGGCAGGACAAAGTGACCTGTGTAGAAAAAAACAGAGGAGGTTGCATTTTCTCATTAGCAGAGCTGAACTGCTTCATGTGGCCCTGAGTGGGATCAGACAATGTTCATTTAGTGTACATCTGGCCTCTCTGGTAAAAAGGATTAAGAGCTTCGAAAGAGAAACAACATCACAATATGTCTGTTACTCAGACTCTTTAGTCCTTGGATAAAGATATTTCATTCTAAACCCTGGAGCAATACCAAAAACTTGTTTAATTTGTAATTAATTTTTTTTTTTCTGTGAGAAGAAAAGTGACTGAGCCTGCATGGCATCTGGAAGGTCATATGTTCTCTTCCAGCCCCAGAGCTGTGCACATGGCCCTTTAGCTTCACCAGCCAGAGAAACAGATCAGGAACTGACCTCTCCATCTCACTGGATCACAAAATAAATATTACGTCAGATGATAGTGATAATATTTGCTGAGAACCATTAAAACCCGAAGATAAGTATTGTCTGTTTGATCATGGAAGAATTCAGTCCTTCCTATTGCTTACTCTGAAGAGTTAAAAGGAACAAGAGGGTGTTAAGCTGTGGTCAGCATCATTATTGTGCGTTGGACCATTCCATCTTTGCTTAAATACTAAATCCTTCTTGATCAGCTTATGGGAAGGCAAATTAGCACGCCTCCCAACTCCGTGTTGGTCAGCCCACAATAATATCCTTGCTAAAACCAGTGCCATAGCATAGGGTTCCATGCATATTTAACAACAAGTCTGTGCTTGGTATTAAACTTTCTTTGAGAAGAGAAAAAGAAAAGGCAGGAAAGCGCTTGGGTTTTGTCCCAAACCATCTCCGTCTATGAGAGTTAGCCATTGAGGAGGTAAAATGGAATATGAAGACTTTTTCAGCAAGAGGAACAAAACATGAATTTAAGGACTGAGCCTGGCATGCAATGGGGAGAGTGGTCATCTAATTGCCCAGCTAGCCCAAGCCTGTGGCTCTCAGCCAGCCCTGGTCATTGTTAGCCTTGCCTGCTTCTCTCCTTGTCCTTGCCACCTTAGTTTGGAACTATGTTATTAATAACCAACTTTGTAAATTATATAAAATTTATTAAATATGCCATCTATCATGGACTGTGAGGCCCTTAATCAGTTGCCCTGGCTCACTCACTATTCCAGTCCAATTCCCAACATTCTTGAATGTCTGGGTTCCAGCTCCACTTAACTACTAGGAACTAGGAGTGCCATACACTCTTTGATTTTTCTGTGGCTTTCCATGGGGCTGATCTTTCAGAGGAAGCATTTCCCCAACCCTTCTCATTTTTTTTAAGACAGAGTCTCATTTGGATGTCTAGGCTGGTCTCTAACCAGTTCAAGTGACCCTCATCCCCACCTTTGAAGTAATTGAGACTATAGACCATGCTTGTAGAAAAGAATTCTTTTTTTTAGTTTTTTAAATATAATGCTTTTATTGATATTTTGTGTATTTCAGATATCATTTTTCAGTTCAATTTAGACATATTCCCCTTTCCCTTCCCCCCACCCCACCCCAGATCATGCATTCTGCCATAACTATCTTGCATCTCTCTCAGTATTTTTTTTAATGTTTAGGAGTTCACATTTTCCTCCTTTAATTTTATATTACTCTAAAAAAATGAATACCTACTTTCCATCCACATACAGTAATTACAGAGTCTGAAAGTAAGTGGTGGGTCAATTCTAGAGCCCATTAAGAGATTTACATTATAACAACATAGTTGCTTTCAGATAAACAGAAATATAACAATAATGTTGTTCAGCTTGCCTTTCAACTGGGGATTTGGTGTCAGCATCCACAAATGAAGGAAAGCATTTGCCATTTGCTTTTTGGGACTGTGTTACTTCACTTAGCATAACGGCTTTGAGTTCCATCTATTTACCTGCAAAGTTCATGATGCCATCTTTCTTTACCACTGAATAGTACTCCATTGTGTAGATGTACCACATTTTTGTCATCCACTTGTCTGTTGAGGGGCATTTGGGTTGGTTCCAGCTCTTTGCTATTGTGAAGAGAGCTGCAATAAACATGGATGTGCATGTATCTTTGTGGTAGGATGAGTCTTGTGGATATATACCCAGGAGTGGTATGGCTAGGTCAGGTAGGCTCATTTTGAGTCTTTAAGGTCTCTCCACACTGCTTTCCATAATGGTTGTACACGTTTACATTCCCACCAGCTGTGGATGAGTGTTCCCCTTTCCCTGAAACCTCTCTAGCATTTGGTGTCTTTTGCTTTCTTGATCTTAGCCAGTCAGAATGGAGTGAGATGATATCTGAGAGCAGTTTTAATTTGCATTTCCTTAATTATTAATTATGTTGAACACTTTTTAAGATGTTCCTCAGCCATATTTAATTCCTCACTGGAGAAGTCTCTGTTCAGCTCTTTACTCCATCTTTTGAGTAGGTCATTTGTTTTCTTCTTTGTTTTTTGAGTAATCTATATGTTCTTGACATTAATGCTCTGTCAGAGGTATCACTGGTGAAGATTTCCTCCCACTCTGTGGGTTTTCTCTTCACCTCCTTGTTTATTTTGCTGTACAGAAGCTTTTGAGTTTGATGAGGTCACATTTGTTGACTATTGACCTTATTTCCTGTGCAGCTGCTGTCTGAATTAGAAAGTCTTTTCCTAAGCCTATGTCTTGTAGGTTGTTGCCAACTTTTTCTTCTATCACCTTCAGGTTTTCGGTTTTCATGTTGAGATCTTTGATTCATGTGGAGTTTATTTTTGTACAGGGTGAGAGGTAGGGGTTTAATTTTGTTCTTGTACAAATGGTGATCCAGTTTTGCCAACACCATTTGCTGAAGATGCTATCCTTCCTCCATTGAGATTTTTTTTGTCCCTTTGTCAAATATGAGGTGGCTGAAATTGTATGAGCTCAAGTTTGGATCTTCAGTTTTGTTCCATTGGTCAACAGGTCTGTTTTTGTGCCAGTACCAGGCTGTCTTTATGACTATGGCCTTGTAATACAGTTTGAAGTCCCCCCTGTATTGCATTTTTCTTTCTTTCTTTCTTTCTTTCTTTCTTTCTTTCTTTCTTTCTTTCTTTTTTTTTTTTTTTTTTTGAGACAGGGTCTCCCTGTAGCCTGGAACTCACTCTGTAGACCAGGCTGGCCTTGAACACACAAAGATCCGCCTACCTCTGCCTCCCAAGTGCTAGGATTAAAGGCATGCACCACCACGCTGACAGTATTGCATTTTTCACTCAGGGTTGCTTTAGCTATTCGGGGTCTTTTGTTTTTCCATATGAAATTAAGGATTTTTTTCCAAGTCTGTGAAGCTCATGGGGATTTTGATTGAGATTACATTGAATCTGTATATCAATTTGGGTAAAATGGACAGTTTTACTGTATTTATTTTTCCAATCTGTGAGCATGGGAGGTCTTTCCATCTTTTGATGTCATTTTCAATCTCCTTCTTCAGGGGTTTAAAATATTTGTTATAGAAATCTTTGGTATTTTTGGTTAGGTTTATTCCCAGGTATTTTATTATTTTTGAGGCTATTGTGAGTGGGAAGGCCTTCCTCTCAAAATCTTCCCAGTCAACTAACTCTTCTTTTCTCTGAGCACTCTGCATCTCAGTCCTTTGCAAAGACTCAGTAGAGACCTCCATTATAGTGCCATAACTTTAAAAATATTTTATTATTATTTTATGTGTATGAGTTTTTTGCCCAAATGTATGTAAGTGCATCACATACATGTGGTGCCCACAAAGGCCAGAAGATGGAGTCAGATCCCTGGAACTAGAGATTTGAACGGTTAGAAGCTGACATATAGGTGCTGGGAACAGTCCCTGGGTCAGAGCTCTGCAAGAGCCACCAGTGCTCTTAGCTTCTAAATCATCTCTCTAGTTCTATGCCATAACTTCTGAGGTACCATTGAATGTAAATAACTTCTTCTCTTGAGCCCAGACAGTACAACACTGGTAGCCACTCAAAAAAAATTGTGTAAAGGAGGGGTGTAGGAAGGAAAGAATAAAGGAAGTAGAGAACAAAATGGATATTGCTACCGAGTCAATAGCTGCTGAAAGGAAAACTGGACGTGGAAAGTGATTTTTGTATGAGACTGTGAGATTTTTCTTTAGTTCTATGTCCATATTTATTTTCCACTTGTCTTTCTTCATTGCTTGTAATAAAGCCTCAAGGAATGCTTAAAATCTCTCATGCATTTTTGGAGACAGGATAGGTGGGCAAGAGCAATGAGGTTGTTTGTTTTGTAGTGCTGCAGGGAGAGGCTGTGGTCAGAAAGAGGAAGGGAAGGCAATTTTAAGAAAGGGACAAAAATTTCATTTCTTTGAGCTGATGGATAAAATACAAAAATATGGCAAGGGGCCTGGCTGGAACTGCACAATGTCCCAGGAGCGTCTACACCTGCACAGAGTCCTGAATACTGTCACCTGGTTGAATGCCAGTCACAGCTACGTTTATTATAATACTACTTACGTGAGAACAGAAATCAGCACAAAGGAGGGAGTTTTTATTCCAGGAGGATCTCATTAAAAGATGGATGCTCATAAAAAGAGGGCTTTAAGATGTCAATGTATTTGGCTAAATATATGTTTCTTCACTTTCTCAGGCAGTGTTTCTAATGTACGATCCAAGGACCTCCTATATTTGAATCACCTGTGTTGTTTATTAAAATGCAGACTGTCCGGGCCTTTCCCCAGACCCAGAGCTATGGATTTTCTCCAACTCATGGGGGTTTCCTGTAGTCCCTGCAGGGTGAACCTCTGATGAGGTAAGTAGGGCTTCCTGGCCTTGGCTCACTCCCTTGAACAGGAATGAGCTCTATAGGACAGAAACACTTTCAAAGGATGGAAGAGTTGTAGAGATGCAGTGCCCTAGAGTCCTGAGCAGTGCTTCCCCTCTAAATATGTTTCTTCTGCCAGGCTTGTGCCACGAGGCTTCATGTGACTAATAGGGACAGCTGAGAGATTCTAGAAAATTCTTCTCTAGTGTATATTTGCAGTAGAGGCTGGGATGGTATTGCAACCAGATTAACACCTTCTCTTTGAATTTCCTGCAACAAGAAGACAGGCTTCTGCTTGCCTGGTTGGCTTATTTTTCTGTGAACTTCCATTATAAGCTCAGTCAAGATTCTGAAAATTGGGAGATTAACTTAGTGAGGTTTTTGCATTTAGTGGCCAGGAGATAAAATGCAGGTCAGGACAAAGGGAAGTTAGTCTCTCAGGGAACAAAAAATGCTGATGTCCTCAGTGCCCATAGCAGAGAAAACATGCCATCCAACGCTATCCCCAGCATCCTCCAGCTTTTTGGCTCTCCCTCAGTGTTGCATGCACATTAATTTTGTAGTAGGCGAAGCATTGGAATGATTTTTACTTTAAAACTTACTTTTCTATTACTTTAAATCATTTCTTTGCCACAGCATACCTGTCTATTATTGTTTCAAGGATTTCAAGAATCTGCATAAGAGCGTTTATTACTAACTCATTTGAGAGCAAATGAGTATTTCTATAGCAAGTTTATTATTCAGGCTGAGAATCTCTGAATTGTATAAATCATCTTTTAACTTGTATTTGAACCAGAATTTCTCAATTTGCATAGGTCTTATTTTGTCTAACTTTTTCAATGTGAATATTGTCCGTTTTTGGGGGGGTCTTTTTGAGACAGGGTCTCCTCTTTAGTCCCAGCTGGCCTGGAACTCACTTTGTGCTGTACATCATCTTCTAAAGACCACAGAAAGTGCAAACGTGTAGGACAAATTTGAATAGTCCTTTAAACATTAATGATGAGGAAGCAAGTTATAGTGAAAAAGCTTCATCAAAGCAAATTATGTTCCCAAGGATACTTTGCCTACTTCTCCAAGTCTGAGAATCACCTTTCTGAGGAAGAACCAGATATTTGGCTGTGCTCTGGCCACCAGAGCCACTTGAAGGGAAATTAAATCACCTGTTTCAAGGAAGAGGTTAAAAGTGCGTTCAGTTTGATCCAGTAGAGGGCACTGTATCTCTGTCCTTATGTATATATTTATCTGTATGTCATATACTATTACTTATGTACTATAACAACATATATCACGACACAACACAGACATTTGCATATTTAACATTCTTTTGAAAGCTTCCTATTTGCCTTCACACAGGATGGGAGACTGCTTTTGAGTTAAAACAGGGCTTGCAGAGGAGATGCACATGATGACGTATTTACATGAAAACCAACTAGATAAAATGTTTTACCATCTATAGCAACACACATAGGAAATAAGAAAAGCAAGGATTTATTTTTAAAGCAGTGGCATTCATAACTCAGGATTTCAAAATTTAAGGGTAGGGAATACCACTTTACTTTTTTTTTTTTTCCCAAGGAGATTATAAATTACTTGAAAATGACCTTGATAATCAAACGTCAGGATACAGAGGATTGATTTTAGGTTTCTTCCTTCTGTGCTTCTCCTCAATACCCCGGACAAGCTGGGGAAAGGAGAAGCACGGAGGATGGTGGAGCTGGCAGAGTTTAACCCAGAAAACCAGTTCGTTCAAAATGAGAAATTCTGTTTTTAAGCCAAATGCAGACCAATGAGGCTTTGCAAGGCAGAGAACATTTAGCTGCAGTGACTAAGAAGATAAACCTTTCTCTTGGTCACCCTGAAAGCACCATGGCTCTCCCCTGGTAAACATGCGGGATCCAATCAAGGAAACCCTAGGAATTCCAGCTCTGCTGGAAAATGCCCAGGACTCGCTTCATCCCTATTAAAAGGGAGTTTGCTTTTTAATTTTTCTGGAAGAGCAGATTAATTCCTCGTAGAGATTGTGCCGTTGGTGCTTTCAACCCTGGCATCTTCTGAAAGAGTAACAAGATAAAAATCTCCATATATTTGTAGGATTTTAGTGATCAGACTACAGTAGGGAAATCAGAGAAGAGAGAAAGCTACAGACTGACCTCTGTGAGATTGCAGGTGGCTTATAAATTCTACAAAAGGATAACTTTCACACCCCAAAATGGTCTCCCCCCTCCTCTTTATTTCTTCTTATTTGAGTGAGGAGAGGCTAACTTCATTACTAATGTATCTGGAGTGTGTGTGTGTGTGTGTGTGTGTGTGTGTGTGTGTGTGTATGTGTGTAACTGCTAATACCATTAATGCACATTTAAATATAGAGACCTGTGTTTATGAATATTTATTAAATGAATGAATTCTGCTAATACGAAACTGAAGGAATCCATGACTCTGCCTTTGCTAAGGTTGTTTCTGCCACCTTGAGTGTCTTTCCCTCTGTGCTAAGCCATGTTAAACCCTAACCTTCTGCACTTCACTTGTGACAGATTTTTTTTCAATGATAACCCAGCCGGGATGAGGTGACTCATTCCTATAATCCCAGCACTTTGGAAAGTTGAAGCAATAGGATATCCTGGCTATTTAGAGCCTATCCTGGGCTACAAAATGAGTTTCAGGCTAGCCTGGGCTACAGTGTGAGACCTTCCCCATCTCAAAAATACCAAACCAAAATAAAACAACAATAAAACCAACTCATTGTGGTGATAGCACATCACACCTTTACTGGATGAAACATCTTCGGCTTGACCATTCTGACAAGTAATCAGTATGACTCAAGACTTACACTTCAATACACTGCTCATAATAAGGATGTGAGCAAAGATTCAGGCACCAATGTGCTTATTGGAAAGCTATTTTTGGCAACCAGTCTTGCCTAGATGGGCTAGATGCAGAGTAAGGAATGAATGGAACTTAAGTTACATAAGCAAGCCCTGCCCCAGCACCTGTTACTTCTCATTAAATAGAAACAGGATGTTTGCTGAAGGATCAGTGGGGGCAGAATTAAAGAATTACCATGAAACTTTCCAAAACTTCTTTTAATAACTATCTGTTCAATTACATAGCAGATTTTTTAAAAGTGGGTTGTTCATGTTCTTAATGTATAGTTTTTGTACATTCTAAATACTAATCTTTTATCGGGTGAATAGCTGGCAAAGATTTTCTCCCATTCTGTAGGCTGAGCATTTTCTTGTTCCACAATTTACCTATACAGAAGATTTTTAGTTTTGTGATATTCCATTTGTTGGTGGCTGATTTTATTTTCTGTGCTATGAGAGTCTTACTCAGAAAGTCCTTACCCATGTTTGTAAGTTAGTCATAATTTTTCCTCTAACAATTTCAGGGTATTAGGTTTTATGTTGAGGTGTTTTAGCTGTTTGGAGTGGAATTTAATACAGTGAGAGATAAGGATCTGGTTGGGTTCTTTCACATACTGGCATCTAGTCCGACTACAATCATTTGTTGAAGATGTTGTCTTTTTTCCAGTGTAGATTTTTGGCATCTAAAAGTAGTCAACATTCTTACTTCTAGGGAAATGCAGGTTAAACTAAGAATCTATCTCATTGCCTTTAATCCTAGCACTCGGGAGGCAGAGGCAGGTGGATCTTTGTGAGTTCAAGGCCAGCCTGGTCTACAGAGTGAGTTCCAGGACAGCTGGGGCTACAGGGAGACCCTGTCTCGAAAAGACTAAAACAAACAAACAAAAAAAGTATCTATCTCATTCAAGAACTCAGAATGGCTATAATCAGGAACACAAAACCCAACAAACGCTGCACTGTTGTAGTAAAAGGGGAACCTCTATACACTATTTGTGGGAATATAAGTTAATGTTTTCACTTTGGAAATCAGTCTGGAGGGTTCTCAGAAAAAGTATAAATAGAACTGCCACGTGACCCAGCTCTGCCAGTCCTGGGAATATACCCAAAGGACTTTATATTCTACTACAGAGACCTGTGCACATCCATGCTGACACTGATTACTCCCAGCTCTTCACAGTGGCTAGGAAATGGAATTAATCTAGATGTCCATAACCAGATGAGTAGATAAGAAAAGTATTGTACATGTACAAATGGAATATTAGTCATCTGTAAAGAAAAGTGAAATCATGAAATGTTCAGATAAATGGATGAAACTGAAGAAAATTACACTGAGTAAGGTAACCCAGGCCCAGAGAGACAGATACAACTCAGAGAATTTGCATTTAACTTCTGGAAACTCTTGGGGAGCATGCATTATATTAGACTACAACAAATTAGATTATGTATCTGAGATTTTGTTTTGTTTTGCACAGATAGTATGAACCTGAATCCCAGAACTACATGAGTCCTAGTTTGTTGTTTAAATTTCCCAGATTTATTTTGTCTTCTACCAAGTATAAAAATCACAAGAATTTGCCAGTGGAAGGTTTTAGTTCTTGTTTGCTTTCATAGTGAGGTTCTTCTGTAGACCTTGAAGGTCCAATATTCATGTACAGATTTTCTACTTGATTCATACTGTTGTGGGACCTTGGGTTTTATGGCTATTTCCCATAATCCAGGTAGCTTTGAAAATGGAGTAAAGTTTACCAGAGCTTGATGGTCAGTATGGGAGTAAAACTAAATAAGGATTCTGTTTGAATGTAAAGTCCTCACTTTTACATTATTTATTTTCCTCTTTGGAGATTCCTTATTTTTAGAGACCTAGCTTGGCAGGTAATTGAATAAACTTTTTCCTGTATTTTATTGAACTTCTATATTACCTACTTTCATAGTGCCTTTAATAAACCATTTGGCAGACTTTAACAAAAATTCACATGCTATTTGATAAGTAAGTCTACTATGAATGCTTTTGGTAAAATGTACATGTGCAACAAATATACACATATCCTTTTGTTCCCTACATAATCATTTGTCACAGTGAAAACGGGAAGTGTGGATGATTACTCCACACTGTGGAGCAGTGTGGTGCAGATCTGCACAGTGATGGAGTGACCTTCCAGATCTATAGGGAGATGGAAAAAGCAAAAGAAGAACACTTCTTGGCTTTTCAGTATACTTTCTTATTTTCGAATTTCAAATTAGCAATGGTCATAGCAGTATTATGTGCACAAAAGAGAGAATGATAAAAGTTTGCTCTGCTAATTGCCTTTCATCTTTAGATTTCAAAGAGCATATATTATTGTAACATTGAGACATTAATGGACTAAGTATTTATTATAGGTATAAAAGTTAAAGTTAGTTAAAAATTTCAAGATAGGATGTTAAAAATTTCAAGATAGGATGTTCATTTCATAAAGGCATTTGAAGTAAAACAATCTAATCCTTTAGGATTTTTGAGGGGTAAGTTATTTTATTAGTTATAACATTTTCCCTTCTAACAGAAGCAATATATTTTTCAGAAAAGATTATAATTGTATCCAGCATTATGGATGACTTTTAAGTCAATAGAATGGAGTTATTTCTTGCGAAAGGCCTTTTAAGATCACTAGTACGTGAAGCACAGATGCCACGTCTCACCTACTGGGAGTAAAGGTATTTGAATTAGACCAATGATCTGGGAGAAGGAGACAAACACTCTGTTCTCTAGGCAATATTTATAGAGCTAAAGTAAATCATTACATAATGTGTAAGAAATTTTATAAAGCAATTTGATTTTAAAATGAGAAATAATGAAAACAGATCTCATAATCTCAATTAATCATCCTTGAATAAATTAAATCGCATATCTAAACTAGATACCCAGAACTTGAAAATAAGGAAGAACAAAGTTATGAGATATCTGCAATTATTGAAGAGAAATCACAGAAAGTTTTTACTATCTTCCTTACTGTGCTGTGTGACATAACATTAGCTAGAAAAGAGTGGAAACTCTTTGAATGGCAAAATTTGGGAGGAGTGTGTGCTAGGGATTGAACACTAAAGTACTCCCTCTACCAATGAGGTACAAACTCAGCCCCAAACAACTTTATATCAAAATAGTACTCAGTCTTCAGGCAGTTAGAGTTGGGAAACTCTTAGCATAATAGGGAAAATAGGGTTTGGAAAGAATGAATTCGGTGTCTTTTTCTTTTTTTTCTCTTGATTTCACTGCTGGGGTTGGACTGCTGGGCCTTGTCCGTGCTGGTAGGTAAGTACTCCGACTCTGAGCTACACATCCAAACAATCCGTGACATCTTTGCAAGCTATTCATATAGAATAACAGAAATAGCACATCTACAAGGGATCTGCATTCAAATTATATTCATTTTTTAATTTTTAATTTTAATCAGCATACAAAGTAATGGATTTTCTTGTACACACACACACACACACACACACACACACACACACATACTCACTCACAGAGTTTAAATGGAAGTACCCTATAACAGGGCAGCAATGCCCTTACTAGATAGATACCACAGGAATGGGTTACTTCTTTTGGAATTGTTGGCCAGGGAGGTCTTATAGACCCCCACACATTACAGGCTATGGCCATTGCTCTGGGCTACTCCTTGAGAACTTGATAGCAACAGATTTCCATATGCATTTCCATACATACATTTTTGGGGGCTGATTCCTCCCCTCCTCTTCTCCCTCTCTCTTTCCTCCATTCCTGTTTGTACTCTTCCTCCCCTAATATTTTCTCTTCCACTTTCATTTCATACACTCTATTACCCTTCCCATTAGCTTCTTTTTTATTTTTATTTTATGAGTATGAATGTTACACCTGTTTGAATGTAAGTATACCTGTGTCCTTCAGTGTCCACAGAGGACAGAAGAGGTTGTTGGAGCCCTTGAAACTGGAGTTATGGATGGATGCTAGACACCATGTGGGTGTTGGGAATCGAACCCAGGTCCTTTATAAGAACAGCCAGTGCTCTTAACTGCCAAGCCAGCTCTCCAGCCCCCCCATTAGCTTCTTGAATCTCTGGCTTTTAAAGCCATTTGGCTTATCCTGCCCTTCCATTTGTTTTATTTTTTAAAAATATGTTATTATTGCATGCTGCTAATATACTATCTAAACATTAAAGATATTCCTAAAATATTTGATGGTAGATTATGATTAAGACATTACATTACAAAAAAACCTTATGCAGAAGGAAACCCTTACTGACGTGCTTCTGCCTTAGATATTGTACCCCCAAATGAAGTCCAGTAAGCACACATCCTGTCATGATCCCTCTGCATTGGCCTCCATGATACTGCTGAGGTAATCCAACAATGTCAGTCCATCTTCTGAGGAGGCTGAATTTCCATTAGCTGCTTAGTTCATAAGCTGAGTATCTCAGCAGTCCTCAGTCCACATTGGAAGGCTAAAAAGTAAAAAAGCTGTATCTCATGTCTTTGAGGAGTGCCTAAAACAGAGGCAAGTACAGAGTTCTCAAGCAGAGGCAGTCTATTGCAAGGACCTTCTCTGCTGCCAGTTATCACAGGCTGTTTCCGTCTCAGAAAGACCAAAAAAAAAAGTTAGAAAACTGAATAGAAACACTGAACATTGTAGAAATGCACTTTGCTCAGTAATACTTGAGTTGTTGCAATATTAGACTGTCCATTTGGTTACAGAAAATCCTTAACTGTAATCGATGGTTGTTGCCGTAATAGTATATTGCCTGTATTTCTACCTTTAGTAATGGGCTTTATGTGCTAGATTTCAATATCCTTGAGCCTGGGCAAGTGCACAAGTCTTTTTAAAAAGAAACATGGTTTACTTGCACAAAACTGATCAGATTTGAAAGATCATTAATGGCCTTGAAGTGGTTTTTGTGGGTGTGAAACAAATGGTGAGAATTTGAACTGTTCCCTTATTATAGTATTGAAATTAAGTCTACTTAATCTATCAAATCATGTTCATGCCCTGATTTTATGTACTTGTATCTATCAATAAACATTGTGGAAAAAAAGAAGACAAAAATATATTTTATTTATTTTTATTTTATGTGTAAGAAGAATGCATTGCCTGCATGTGTGTAACTGCACGCATATCTTGCAGTGCCCATGGAGGTCAGAAAAGGTTGTCAGATCCCCTGGAACTGGACTTATAGACAGTTGTTAGCCACCATGTGGGTGCTGGAAACCCAATTTGGGCCCTCTGCAAGAGCAGCTAGTGCTCTTAATGGCTGAGCCATTTCTCCACCCCCCTTCCTTTTAAAGACTCTAACTGTTTATATAAGGTGAAAATTCTATTTTTTAAAAGTTTGAGGCACTTGTAAAACATTTACTGCCCAGAACCTTTTGGAAAAATTACTTCTTTTCCTCATACTTTCTACAGTTATTAGTCTATTGTACTTTCAGTTTCTTCACGAGCAATTTTGGTAGCTTTATGTTGCATAAGGTAGCTGTTTTGTTATCATTTTAGTTCTTAAAATATGACATTACACATATTTTATTATAAATTTTAATATTTTCCATACTTGTGCTTTGCATTTACTTATTTTTAATTTTAGATATTTGTACTTTTTTTTTATTTATCTTTGTATGTGTATGAATGTACTGTCTGCATGCAGGTCTGTGCACCCGTGTCGTGCAATGCCGCAGAGGTCAGAAGAGGGTCTCGGATTCCCCTGGAACTGGAGTTCTCCTGGAATTGGAGTTACAGACGGTTCTTAGCCGCCATGTGGGTGCTGGGGATCGAACCCGGGTCCTCTGCAAGAGCGTCGGTGCTCTTAACCGCCAGGCCATCTCTCCAGTCCTGAGATATTTGTACTTTTAAAGCAGTATGATAGCATTTTAATTTAAATATAAGTAAGGCATAAACAAATATGAGAAGACAGAAATCCAAATATTAACAGCAAGCATTCTTGGGTTGTTAAATTATAAATGATTAGATTTTTGTTAGTGTTTTCAATGTGTTCTGAGTACATTGATTTTTACCTAGGGGGAAACATGACTTGTTTGTTTTTTGAGACAGGATTTCCCTATTTCTACAACTGGCCTGGAACATGTTATATAGACAGACTATCTTCCATCTCATAGAGACTCACCTGACTCTGTTGCCTCAGGGCTGTGATTAAAGGTATGTGGCCATCATGCCTGCCACTGAAACATGTCTTTTTTTATTCTTTATTTTTTGGTCTTTTCGAGACAGGGTCTCCTTGTAGCCCCAGCTGTCCTGGAATTCACTCTGTAGACCAGGCTGGCCTTGAACTCACAAAGATCCACCTGCCTCTGCCTCCCGAGTGCTAGGATTAAAGGTGTGCACCACCACACTTGGCGAAATATGTCTTTTTAAAAAACATAGTAACATATCGTGGCTATCAAACTTTGCTTTCCAACGGTACCGTGACTATGTATTGTTCTTGGTTTCCAGGTAAAGGGTGCAGTCCTGGAGAGGTGACACAATCAGCCATTGTCGTGGAAGCTTAAATTAGTGTGAATTCTACACACTAGCTAGGCAAAGAAAATGAAATGTGTTATTTGTGTACCCCTTGTCCAGAAATTAGTTCTAGGTATTTTTTGAATGAAATAGTAAAATGATTGTATAAAATATCTTTGTTAATATATTATGCCTATGGGCTAGAGAGATGGCTCAGTGGTTAAGAGCACTGACTGCTCTTGCAGAGGACCCAGGTTTGATTCCTAGCACCTACATGATGGCTGGCAACTATCCAGAGCTCCAGTTCCAGGGGGATCCAATTCCATGTTCTAACGTTTGTGGCCATTGGTACATTTACGTGCAAGTAATACACTCATACTCATAAAATAAAAGTAGCAAAAATGTTAGGCATGTCTAGAATGTTGAGAGTTGCTGTTTTAATGGTACCCATATTAATTTTATCATTCCCGTGACAAAGTACCAAGCAAAAGCTGCTTGGCTGACAGTCTGAAGGGACAGTCCATCATCTCAGGGGAGTCAGCGGGAGCTTGAGGCAGCTGGTCATAATATGTCTGCAGCCAGAAAGCAGAGATGAATGCTAGTGTGCAGCTTTCTTTCTCCTTTTTATTCAGTCCTGAACCCCAGTGTGTGTGATGATACCCAATGCAGGGTGGATCCTCTGTGCTGGTAAACCTTTCTGGAAACACAGCCACAGACACAACCAGAATTAACAATAGCAGTGACTGAGATTGATTTTAATCACGTTTGAGTGCCTTGCAGAGGAGGACATGAAGGTCACCAAAGACAGCCATGTAGAGCACGAATTGCTTAAGGGCAGAGCGATATTCTAAGGAATACAACACTCGGTGACTTTTGTCTTTGAGTTAACATCACAGAGTGCTCTTATACAAACCTCAATGGTCGGGACAATCACTTCACCGGGTCTGTTGGTGTGGATCTATGAGGCTGTTACCAACATCACACAGTATATTATTTTACAGTAAACTTTTTCCTGTAAAATTGTATCTTTGCTAGTTTCTCTTCCATTGCTGAGACAAAACACGCCAACCAAAACCAACTTGGGAAGGAAAGGGTTTATTTGGCTCACATCTCCTGGGTCACAGTTCATCACTGAGGGAGCCCAAGGTAGGAGGGCAGGAACCTGGAGGCAGGAGCTGAAGCATGGGCCATGGAGGAAGGCTGCTTATTGGCTTGCTCCCCTGGCCCATGCTCAACCTATCATCTAATAGAATGCACAACAACCTGCACCACCCACAATGGCCTGAGCCCTCCCACATCTCTCAACAATTAAGGCAATATTCCACAGACCTGGCCACAGGCTAGTCCAATGGAGCCAATTCCTCAATTGAGCCTCCCTTAACCCAGATGTGTCAAGTTGACACTAAAGCTATCCAGCACAGTATCTATGACATCATTAGGTGATAGGAATTTTATTTATTTATTTTTAAATTTTTATTTGTTTATTTTTCTAAGAGATTTTACAATACGAGAGCACAGTTGTTTTCAGATCACATTAACGTTACTCAGTTTGCCATACAATTAGGTAATTGGTGCTAGCACCCACAGATGAGGGATACCATTCATTGTTTGTTTTTCTGGGACTGTGTTACTTCACTCTGCATGATATCTTCTAGCTCCATCAATTTACTTGCAAAGTTCACGCTGCATAGAACTCCATTGTGTAGATGTAAGGTGATAGGAATTTTAATCTTATGGGACTAGTATAGTATTTGGGGTCTCACATTGATACAAATATCATCATTCAGTAGATAAATGAATCTTCTCAGGGAATTTTACAGAAACGTTTTGCTTTGTTGACAATATTTTAACCTAGTAAGGAAAATGTCCATGTCTAACACTCCCTTGTCATGGAGATGTGCCATGGTTTCTCATTCTGTTTATTTCAATTACAGAAACCATTGCAACTGATCTCTACATACTTATCATCAATTCTAATTGGCTACCTAAAGCATCATTTTACTTAAAAGAAGTTTAAAATTAATTTTATGTCTTTCTTGGGAACTTTGTTTAGAAAGTTTGTCTCAAGTGACCATTCTTAGAAATAGCCCTGGAGGTCTGTATCAATTTACAACAACCTATCAGTGAGCCACCTATCTTCTTGATTCCCGCAAAACCAGTGTGATTTTCATTAAAAAAGCAAAGATTGACGGAGAGCTATAAATGAAATGGTTTGTTAGCTTTCCCTGCATGATTCTCAATGTTCCCATACTATCATTTTCTTGTGGTGGTTAAACCTGAAGGGACACATACATGAGTAACCCTTCTTTGGCAGTATTATGAACTAAGGTAATATGAAGCCTTTCTGCTCTGGACATTTAAATGTGAATAAAAAAAGAAATGATCTTACAAATGTGAATATCTCGAATAGGAAAAAAGAAAGCAACAGTGCCAGAAAGAGAAGAAATTAAAAACTCTGAGTGATGTAGGTGTGAACAGATGCTGTGGTGTCCTTGGGAGGGGGAGTACATTTTGGTCTTGTTAATGTAAGAGCTTGAGTGTTATTGTCCATAAAGGAACAGAAGTTGGAGCCATGGGTTTGTATGAGACAGAAATAAGTAAATCAAGAACTTTGAAATAATGGTAGAACTTTTGAAGAGCTACAATAGGAAAACAAAAATTTCTTGTATCTACTGGGTTCTGATTGTAAAAGACAGGTCTTTTATGAGTTTGTAAAACTCAGCCTTAAATATCACATCCAACTTGGGATGCTTCTAGTTCCGTGATTGTGTTAAAGCCAAACCCAGGGGTTTGGAGGGAAGCGTCCATAACTCAGAGTGCAAGCATTCTCATGGAAAAAATAAATCTAATTGGAATGATCTCACGTTAAAATTACAGAATTGTTGAGGAAAATAATTCACCATAAGTTAGAGTTAGAAGACATAGACATAAATATTAGACCACTACAAACTTAAGATCATCTGAGAGAGAAAACAAATGTGTTAAAACAATAAAAGTCATGAAAAGCAATTAGTGTCCCAAGAAAAGAGGGACTTGAAAATTTCAATTTCAAGCTCCAGAACTGAAAATATTAAGTTCTTCAATGTGGAACTTTTGTATATATTAATAATTATACAGAAAGAATGAATAAACTGGATCATGTGAGAACAACAACTGGCCAACCTACAGTGAGACTGTGCAGTACTCAGATTTAAATGGGACGTCTATATTACAACCCTCTTCTAAAGGTTCAGGGACATAGTAGAAGAGGGCTGGAAAGATGGTAAGAGCCAGAGGGAGCATATACATCTGTAGCAAACAGCATTTGCCTAGCATGACCCGGCCACCACACACATGAACTCAGCAGCTGTGACTGCATGCACAAGACCTGCACAAGAGCAAGCCAGTGAAATCTCAGCTTGGCTGGTGGAGAGGCTCTTGATAACCTACCAGAGCTGAGGAGCTATTGACAATGGATGGTGGCTGGGGCAGAGAGAGCTAGCTGCTGGGGCAGGGAGAGTCAGTCTTATTCCTGGATATGGCCCCTGAGAGGCTCCAGGAGATGGTGCCACACCCATGCACATACATGCACCACTAAGTGGACTCTGTGGTTCTTTTTTTAAGAGCTCATGAAATTGGGAGGGAAATGTGGTAGTAGGATAAGAGAGGACTTGAAGGGGAGAGAATGGGGGATCTGATTGAAGCACATTATATGCATAATGAAATTCTTAAACACCTAAAAAATTTTTCTAGGTATAGCAAAAAGAGATGAGAAGTTGGAAGACATGAAGAAAAACATCAGTAGTATGGAGAATAAAATAAGAACTTATAGTTATGTAGGAATTCTGGGAAAAAAGGATTCATAAAATGAAACATCCACTGTAATAATGTTGAATGATTTATATCAGAATTCAATTTTATGAAATTCACATTGACGAACTTTAGAGACCCATGTAGGCCAAATAAAAACAAACCCATCTTTAGCAAATCCTAGAAAAATTGTTTACTTGTGTTAAAATCAGAGAGGAAAAGTTAACATCAGAGAAAATTACCTACAGAAGAACAACAGCAGATTTTCAAAAGACACTTTCCCATAACAATAGAAGCTGGAAGTCAATGAACAATATGTCTAGATAGTAAAAAAAACATTAAGATTAACCTAGCGGTCTGCAAACAGAGAAACAGACTCCAAAGTGAGTGGACAAAATAAAGACATTTTCAAACTGAAATGAAAAAAGTTATAGTCTGAGTCTTCACCAAATGAAGTAATTTGGAGAAAACAACTGAACACAGAAATATGGAGCTGTATATAAACAATGATGAATGAAGAAAATGGAAAATATACAGCTAGATACAAACCGTATTTATCACAGTAACAATAAAAGCAATACCCAAAATGAAATGGACAGTATCTTCAATGATAACAAAACAGCAGAAGTGAGAGCATAGTTATAATTAAAATGGTACAAAAGGGGCCCTTCATTGTTTGTGTTATAAGAGCACATTTGTACTTTACTCTGTAGGAAAGAATCTACATGCACACATTGTTAATGGTTTGCTTGTTTCTAGTTAACTTTCAATTTTGATGTCTTCTAAAGGACCAGCTCAGAAAGGAAGCAAGGCTTTGTGACCTTGGTGTTTGAAAACCCTTCCCTGTTATAACAGTGAAAGGCTAAGGAGACTATCACCAACACCATAAATCTCGAAGACACAAGTGACTACTTGACCAGAGGGGCAAGACCGAACTTTGAAATGATTGACTGCCCTTGTTCCCCCTGTATAATTTTCTGGTTGAAGATCAGATGCAAGATGTTAATCTACTGCTTCTCAGATTGCGGACTCTCTGGATAAAACAGTTTAAAGATTGAATTCCATTTTTTTTTGGCCTATTTGTCAGATGACACAGACTCAGTTACCTAAGGTTCTTGTTTTTCTCAAGAAGAGAGAAAAATGTCTTAATTAAATACTTAAAATGAAACCACTAAAATAATAAAAACACAATGCATGATTTAATATCAATGGAGTACAAAAATAAGGAATTGTAATGTGTCAATAATAAAAAAGGAAGTTGAGAAATGAAAGACTAGAGAGATGCACTAATCTATAGTATAAAAAGTCACCAGGAGTCAGTTTAATACTATGCTTGTTTATAGCAGAATGGTAGTAGTAGGTTCTCCTCTATGGCCTGTGACCTGTTCATTCACAGGTTCTGGGCCCTGATAATAGTGCAAGGTATGGGCTTAACCTTGTGAAGTAAGATTTAAGTCTATAACTTCCATGTGGCTCTTATGGCAGTGGACATATCTTGCCAGGCTGGTCATTATTGTGGCTCATAAGGTTCACAGCCAGGTAAGGTGGTTGATTATGTCTTTCCTCTGGTAGCATGCATAGAACCTTCCTGTACTATGTAAGTTAGGCAATAGAGGTAAGCTTGAGGTCAGTACCATTTTGATTTTTTTTGTATGTTGTACAACTCACATATGTAGCGTCTTCAGAAATAGGGGTTTGCTGTTAAGTTCTGGAGGGCAATCCAGAGCAATGGCAACAGCCAGTATTGTTTGAGGGTCTATGGAATTTCCTGGTCAACAGTTTAAAGAGGGAGCCCATTCCTGGCATTGGGCTTTTTAGTTGCTAGTGTGTGGTGTTTGGTAAGGTCACTGAACCTCTGTAATAAGATAACTACCTTTAAACTCATTTAATATAAGTATATGCATCGTAAGAAGCTTCTATAGTTGTAGGTTTCCATATGAATTTTCCACAGGCCTTTAATGTTAGTTATCTCTCCCTATACTTCCCAACCCTACCTTCCCGTCCCCCACCCCTTTTAACCCTTCCTATCCCATGTATATCACTGAATTCTACCTCCCTTCCTATTCCATGTATATCACTGAATTCTACCTCCCTTCCCAGGAAATCTCCCTCATGATCCCTAATTAGTTTTCTGACCTCTGTGGATTTTCCAATTGAAATACACACACCCCAACATTTAAAGATAGTATCCACATATGAGAGAGAACAAGGAATGCTTGTCATTTGGGGACTGGGTGGCCTCCCTCAAGATGGTTGTTTTCAGTTCCATCCATTTATCCGGGAATTTCTTTTGTTCATAGCTGAATTATATTCCATTGTGTAAATGTGCCATATTTTTGTTATCCATTCATAAGCTGATAGACATCTGAGTTGTTTCTATTTCCTTGCTATTGTGAATAGGGCAGCAATGAACAGGTATCTTTGTAGTAGGATTCAGAGTTCTTTGGGTCTGTGCCCAAGAGTGGTATAATTGGATCATGTGGTAGATCTATTTCTAGCTTTTTAAGGGCTCTCCACAGTAATTTCCATAATGGGTACACCAGTTTGTACTCCACCAGCAGTGAATGAACATTCCCTTTTTCACACGTCCTTTCCAGCATTTGTTACCATTTATTTTTTGGATCTTAGCAATTTTGACTGAGGTAAAATGTAACATCAGAGTAGATTTGTTTCCCTGATAACTAAAGATAACGAACATTTGAAAACATACCCTTCTGCTATTTGTGTTTCTTCTTTTGAGAAATCTCTGTTTAGATCTTTTACCCAAAATTTTAATTGGATATTTTGGTTTTCTGATGTTTAATTTTTGAGTTTTTTGTATATTCTAGATATTAATCCTCTGTCAGATGTATAGCTGGTAAAGATTGCTTTTCTCATTCTGCAGGCTGCCTCTTCACTCAAATTATGGTGTCCTTTGTCATATAGATTTCTAGTTTCATGAGGATCCATTTGTCAGTTGTTGGTCTTAATGGCTGTGCTGTCAGGGTCTTGTTCAGAAAGTCTTTTCCTGTGCCTATAAGTTCTAATATACTCTCTATTCTCTATCAGATTCATGGTATCAGGTTTTATGTCAAGGATCTTGGTCTGTTTGGAGTTGAGTTTTGTGCAGGGTGAGAGATAGGAATCTAGTATAAAGAGATGAAAGACATGTTTGGCAGAATACATGAGCTCTGGTGGGGTGGGGGAATGGGGGGGACACAGATCTAGAATTGTTAAAAAAATAAAAATAAATTTATGTAAATAAAAAAAAGAACTCCATTGTGTAGATGTACCACAAAAAAAGGAATCTAGTATATATTTTTTGTTTCTTTGTAAAAAATAAGGTGGCTGCAAGTGCATTGACTTTAGGTCCTCAATTCTATTCCATTGATTAATGTGTCTGTTTTTATGCTGGTACCATGCTATTTTTATTGCCATAGCTCTGCTATATAAGATGAAATTAAGGATGGTGATGTCATCCGCTGTTCTTTTATTGTTCAGAATTGTTTCAGGCTATCACGGGATTTTTGTTTTCCCATATGAAATTTGAAATTATTTTTCAAGTTCTGTGAAAAATTGTGTTTTAATTTATTGAGGATTGCATTGAGTCTATAGACTACAGACTGCTTTTAGTAGGATGACTTTTTTTTTGGTCTGTTTGAGACAGGGTCTCCCTGTAGCCCCAGCTGGCCTGGAACTTGCTCTGTAGATCAGGCTGGCCTTGAACTCACAAAGATCCGCCTGCCTCTGCCTCCCAAGTGCTAGGATTAAAGGCGTGCGCCAGCCACCTCGCCTGGTTAGTAGGATGACTTTTATCATGAAGGGATGTTGGATTTTGTCAAAGGTCTTTTTTTCAGCATCTAATGAGATAGTCATGTAGCTTTTGTCCCTGACACTATTTTTGTGGTAGACTACATTTATTGACTTACACATGTTGTTGAGACATTCCTGCATCCCTGGGATGAAGCCAACTTGATCAGATGATCTTTTTGATGTGTGCTTGAATTTGGTTTGCTAGTATTGTATTGAGAGTTTTGTGTCTGTTTTCATCAGGAAGATTAGTCTATAATTTTCTTTTTTTGTTAGATCTTTGTCTGATTTTGCTATTAGAGTAATGTTGACTTCATAGAAAGAATTTGGGAGTGTTTCCTGCTTTTCTGTTTTACATAATAATTCAAGAGTGTTGGTATAGTTCTTGTTTGAAGGTTTGGCAGAATTTTGCACTGAATCCATCTCCCATCTGGTCTGGGGCTCTTTATAGATGGGAGATTTTAAATTACTGTATCTATCTCAATGGTTGTTGAGTCTATTTAAATTGTTTACCACATCTTGATGTAACTTTGGTAGGATGTATATATGTAGAAATTTATCCATTTATTATAGGCTGTCCAGTTTAATGGAATACAGATTTTTCTTTTGAGATAGGGTTTCGGTATGTAGGACTGGCTTGCCTGAAACTCACTATGTAGACCAAGCCAGCCTTGAGCTCGCAGAGATCTACCTGGGTCTGCTTCTGGACTGCTGCGATTAAAGGTGTATGCTACCACATCTGGCTGGAATATAGATTTTAAAAGCATGTCCTTATGACTTTCTGACTTTCAGAGAGATTTTCTGTTGTACATGTTTCCCTTTTCTCCTCTGGTTTTATTGATTTGGGTCTCAACTCTCCCCAGAGAAGCTTCTTCTTGCAGCAGACGGTGATTAACAGAGACCGACAATAGCTCAACATGCAGAAGGTAAGAGACTGCAGAGTGCTTGGCTTTAAGTGGGACACCTGTATCACACTCTGCTCCAGGGCTCAGGAGTCATTGCGGAAGAGGGGGCAGATGGATGAAAAGAGCCGGAAGTCGGGGACGAATACAGGGAAACTGTGTTTTCCGGACACAGCAGGGAAGTTGCCGCTGAACAAGTGTAATTGTGTAGACAGAGGAACGGAGACAAGAAAATAACAGGAATCAGGAAAATTTAAACAGTAACCCCCTTCTGTGAGCTTGGAAATGTGTTTGTTTTCCATGAACCTGAAGCTGGGGCCTCCTCTTGTGAACCCGGAGCTAAATTCCCGTCTTGTGAACTTGGAACTCTGGTAGTTTCTCATGATCCTAGAGTTGTGTCCCCCTTCCACCAACCTGGAAGTAGGGTTGTCTCCCATAAGCCTAGAGATGTGTTCCCCTCTTGTGAGCTGGAGCTGTGCCGGTCTTCTGTGAACAAGAGCTCTGGTGCCTTCTATGAGCTTGGGGCTATCATTGCCTCCTATGAACCTGTACCTGACATCCCCACCCAGGAGCCTGAAGCAGGAGCTTCTTCTGTGAGAGAGTGCTTGCTGTGGTTCCTCCTGTGAACCTTGAGCTGTGGGACCCTCCTGAGTGCCAGAGTTGTGGTCCCCTCGTATGAGCTGAAGTTGTGGTGCCCTCCCATGAACCTAGAGCTGTAGACCCCTCCTGCGAGCTGGAGCTGTGGTCCATTCCTGAGAGCCAGAGCTGTGGTTCCATCTCATGAACCTGGAGCCTTGGTGCCTCCTTATGAGCTGAAGTTGTGGTCCCCTCTGTGAGCCAGAGTTCTGCACCCTCCTGTGAGTGAGGGGCATCGTGCCCTCATCAGCCGGGAACTGAGATCCCCTCCCGTGAACCTGGAGCAAAAGTCTCTCTGTGAGTAGTAGCCGTGGTCCTGTCCTAGGAGTGAAGCAATGGTCCCTCTTGTGAGCCAGGCTTGAGAACGCCCCAGTGAACCTGGAGCTGTAGTTCCCTACTATGAGCTGGAGCTGTGGCCTCATTCTGGGAGTACAAGTGTGACTCCCACGAGCCAGAGTTGTGGTCTCCTCCTGTGAACTTCAGCTGTGGTCCCTCCTCCAGTGGGCCTGAGCTGTGGTCCCCCACATGAGCCTGAAGCTTTGGATCCCTACCATGAGCCATAGTTCAAATCCATCTGGCTGTAGCTGATGGTGGAACAGCATGGAGGACTTCCTGATGTTGGGCAGCAGTTTCAGTTTCTGAGAGACTGCATTTCCCACAGACTCCTCCAGAGGTCCCAGGTTGTGCATGGCAGAGGCTTTGCCTCTTATGCTGGAAACTGAAAAGTCCTCTGTTATTTGCAGGTTCTAGTCTTGGGAGGACGGATTCTCTTAGATGGACCTCTCCCTCCCCGGAGGCCCAGCTCTGGTCCTCACTCCCCAGGAGGTCCTGGATATCGGGGCCTCGGTGTTGAACCTCTCCCATTATCAGGGGCCAAGAGGTTCTCATTATTTTTCTGTTAATCGTCTATGGCCCTAGTATGCCTTCACCTGCACCCTAATTGAACTTCCAGATTTCAAAATCACAGTCTAGGAAGTTAAAAAGAAAATAAATAGAAAGTACGGTAATAACTAAACTGACAATCCTCGAACTAAAAATATGTAATTATATCTTAGAAGACAAATGTGAAATTCTTTGTCTACTATAATTTTTTGAATATTGTTTACTGACAAAACTGTACTACCAAACTTCAACAATAATGTGAAATTTGTCAGTTTCCTATAATGTCAGTTTTCCATTCACCCTTTCCAATTTCTCCAACCTATACAAAGTTTTTCAATGTAATAATGTTACTTCTTTTTTTAAAATTTTATTTATTTTTGTATGTGTATGAATGTACTGTCTGCATGTAGGTTTGTGCACCCGTGTCGTGCAATGCTGCAGAGGTCAGAAGAGGGCGTCGGATTCCCCTGGAACTGGAGTGAAAGACGGTTCTCAGCTGCCATGTGGGTGCCGGGGATTGAACCTGGGTCCTCTGCAAGAGCAGTCTGTGCTCTCAACCGCTAGGCCATCTCTCCAGCCCCATAATAATGTTACTTCTTAAAGAAATTGATGCTAATAAGATATTTTAAATACAGAAACCCCAGCCTAGCACCAGCCCTAGCCGAGAAACTCGGCAATGGATAACTGTTCTGAGAGGGAGACTCACTTTCTCCTCAGGGTGTGATAGCATGTAGGTTGACCAGGCTCCGGGGGATGGTCCCACAGCTGAGAGCATTTGGGGAACACAAATTAGACTTGATAGACCTTAAAAAAATAATAGAGGACATGACGTGACGGGGGTAGGGAGGGTAGATCTGAGAGGAGGTGGGGGAGGCGTCCAAATAGGACCAAAATATATTGTATGAAATTCTCAAAGAATCAATAAAATAATTTTAAAAAGAAATAATAGAAAAAAAGAAGACAAAATTGTGGCCAAGTAGAAAGGTAATAGTGGTTAAAAGCAAACAATTATTTTATTGTATTTTTAAATATAATACTTTCATTGATGTTTTGTGTATTTCATACATCGTTTTCAGTTCAATTTAGACATATTCCCCTTTCCCTGCCCCCCATCCCACCCCAGTTCATGCATTCTGCCATATATGTCCTGTATCTTTTTCTCAGTCTTTTAAAAGTTTTTCTCTGTAGAGGTTTATTGCTTTGGGCAGAATTTAACTGTATCAGTCTGTTCTTTGACCCAGTCCTTATGTTGTTGTTTCCTCCCATTTGTATTGCTCCAAAATATACCTATATAAATGTCATATATGTACCAGAATTATGTCCTCTGGGAATAAACCATATGTTAACTCCAACATATGAAAACAATTATTTTAAAATATGGAATTTAAAAGTCCTTCTGAGCCAGATATTCTTAGATTAAGAAAACCCTATCAATTCTAACCATATGATACAACACACAAATACCAGGGCTGGGAATGTAGCTCAGAGAAAGAGCATTTGCCCAGTATGCTCAAGACCCTGGCTTTAATCTTCAGCAACACACACACCACACACACACACATTAACAACTAGAACAAACATATACCTACCTAAAGCTTAATGAGAAAAAAGTTTGAAAAATAAAAGATGAAAACTATCTCAGGTAAATGATGATTAAAAGGAAACAAGTTCAGTAATATCTGACAAATGGACTTAAAGTTAGCCTTTATTCAATGACAAAACTTATATGTCACCAGAAGGCAAAACAATAATGAACCTGTATGTAATTAACAAATGGTACTAAACATATATATATATATATATATATATATATATATATATGGCAAATACTGATAGAATTATACTAACATGAAAACAAATCTGTGTATTTATGGAGGATTCTAATGTTATCTTTTAGAAAGTGGCAAATTAATTTCTTTTTTTTCAGGATTTTATTATTGAGTGCATTTCACACAACATTTCTTAATCAAATTTAGACTCATTCTCCCATCCATGCCCACCCTCACACCCCCCACCCCCTGCCAGAGCTCATGGATTCTGTCATACATGTTAAGTCCTGTCTTGCATCTTTTTCTCAGTCTTTTATAAACTTTCTGATGCACAAGCTTACTGTTTTGCTAGTTTTTGAATAGGTTTCTCTCTCTCTTTTATTGTTCCCTTTAATTTTATATTATTCCAAAATATGCAGATATACACCCACACATAAATCAAAATTACAAAATCTGAAAATAAACTATTGGTTAATTCCAAAACACATTTTTAGAGATTCACATTTTAACAGTAAAGTTGCATGCAGGCAAAAAGAAGTATAACTTTACATTCTTATTTTTTTTAGAATATGAATACATGTCTTCCACCCATATATGGTAATTACAATGTGTGAATACAAGTGGCAGGTCAATTCTAGAGCCCATTAAGAGATTCACATTACAGTAGCACAGTTACTTCATATACAATGAAATATAACAATAAAGTTGCTCAGTTTGCCTGCCAACTGGGGATTTGGTGTTAGCATCCACAAATGAAGAAACCATTCACCTTTTTTTTCCTCCCCCTGGGACTGTGTTACTTCACTTAGCATAATGGCTTCAAGTTCCATCCATTTACCTGCAAAGTTCATGATGTCATCTTTTTTTTTTCTTTTTGTCTTTTTGAGACTGGGTCTCCCTGTAGCCCCAGCTGTCCTGGAACTCACTCTGCAGACCAGGCTGGCCTTGAACTCACAAAGATCCGCCTGCCTCTGCCTCCTGAGTGCTAGGATTAAAGGCATGTGCCACTACACCTGGCAATGTCATCTTTCTTTACCACTGCATAGAACTCCATTGTGTAGATGTACCACATTTTGTTATCAAGTCATCAGTTGAGGGACATTTGGGTTGGTTCCAGCTCTTTGCTATTGTGAAGAGAGCTGCAATAAACATAGCTGTGCATGTATCTTTGCAGTAGGATGCGTTTTGTGGGTATATACCCAGGAGTGGGATGGCTGGGTCAGGTGGTAGGCTCATTTTGAATCTTAAGGGCTCTCTACACTGCTTTCCACAGTGGTTGTACCAGTTTATATTCCCACTAGCAGTGGATGAGTGTTCCCCTTTCCCCAGAACCTCTCCAGGATTTGGTGTCTTTTGTTTTCTGGATCTTGGCTAGTCTTATTGGAGCGAGATGATACCTTAGTGTGGTTTTAATTTGCATTTCCTTAATTTTTAATGATGTTGAACATTTTTAAGATGTTTCTCAGCCATCTTTACTTCCTTACTGGTGAAGTCTCTGTTCGTCTCTTTACACTATCTTTTGAGTAGGTCATTTGTTTTCTTCTTTTTTGTTGTTGTTCTTTTCTTGTCTTTTTGAGACAGGGTCTCCCTGTAGCCTCAGCTGTCCTGGAACTCACTCTGTAGACCAGGCTGGCCTTGAACTCACAAATATCTGCCTGCCTCTGCCTCCCAAGTGCTAGGATTAAACTTCTTTGTTTTTTATGTAGTTTATATATTCTGGATGTTAACGCTCTGTCAGATGTATCAGTGGTGAAGGTTTCCTCCCACTCTGTGGGATTTCTCTTCACTTTCTTGATTCTTTCTTTAGTTGTACAAAAGCTTTTGAGTTTGATGAGATCCCACTTGTCAGCTATTGTCCTTATTTCCTGTGCAGCTGCTGTTTGATTTAGAAAGTCTTTTTCTGTGCCTATGTCTTGTAGGTTGCTGCCAACTTTTTCTTCTGTCTCCTTCAGGGTTTCAGGTTTCAGGTTGAGATCTTTGATCCACTTGGAGTTTATTTTTGTACAGGTGAGAGGTAGGGGTTTAATTTTGTTCTTCTACAAATGGTGATCCAGTTTTGCCAATACCATTTGCTTGAGATGCTATCTTTCCTCCATTGAGCTTTTTTGGCCCCATTGTCAAATATGAGGTGGCTGAAGTTATGAGCTCAAGTTTGGATCTTCAATTTTGTTCCATTGGTCAATGAGTCTGTTTATGTGCCAGTACCAGGCTGTCTTTATGACTATAGCCCTGTAATATAGCTTTAAGTCTGGTAATGTAATCCCCCCAATATTGTACTTTTCACTCAGGGTTGCTTTAGCTATTTGGGGTCTTTTGTCTTTCCACATGGATTTAAGGATTTTTTTTTT